>NDGN011149301.1:0-17594 GCA_002564285.1 Tympanoctomys barrerae | reverse complement strand
GTTCTAAGTAGGTGCTTTAGACCACTGAGCCATCTCACCAGCCCAAAGAGTCGGGACGGGGGCGCGAACCGGCGACCTCGTGTTCCAGAGCCCGGCACGGACACCGCTGCGCTAGGTCGCCGCCTTTGGCTTAGAGTCTTTCTTCCCCTGACATCTGGGCTCTTTTCTCTGTTCTTCCATTTGCTGCAGTGGAATCCGGGATGCTGAGGCACTGCACCCTTCCCTTTGTGGTCTACTGAGCCAGCGGTGCAGCTGTAGATCCATTCCCTGGAGGAGCAGGGCGCACCCTCCCCTGCAGCACTGCCCCTGAGGACTCTGCACCCCACTGCCCCACCCTATCTGTGCACCCCCAGCCTTTCTGTGCCCTTGTGTTGGGGGTGGTCAGCCCCAACATCTGCAACAGTGCTTGCGTGGGGTCAGCCTACCTTGGCTCCGCAGGACATGGCCCACTATCGTGAGCAGTAATAGAAGTGCTCCCCGTGAGCAGCATATGGGTGATGGGCGTGGCTCCATTATCACACTCACTACTCATGACACCACTACTGTGCATATTTAATTATTTTATGAGAAAAGTGTGTGAAAACTTTAGATAGTTTAGTCATATATTTTCTCTTGTAAATCTCTCCATTATAGTTTTACTTCTTTTTAAGATGACTGTGTCAATATATTCTTTTTTCATCTTTATCATAACTGGTTATTGAACCAAGGACCTTCTCCGTAAGCTCCAGCCTCCATTTTTTATTTAAATTATCCAAATTATTAAATTACCCAGATTGGGCTCCCACTCCCACCCCGCTGCCTCAGCCTCCCAGAGTGCTGGAATTACAGGTGTGCACCACTATACCCAACTTATTTTCTTCATTGTGCTGTTGAATCAATGTCTAATAGCTATTGTTCTTTGTGACTTTTGGTCTTAGTTCTATTTTGTCTGGTATTAGGATTGACAGCCCCTATTTCTCGAGGAAGAGGTATATCTCTTCTGCCCCTTTTTCTCTCTCAGTCTCTCAGTGTCTGTCTCTAAAGCCCTTTTGTGTCTGCACCGTGAGTCTGCTCTCGGGCTGGCCAGTGTCCCTCGTGCGTCCGTGGCATCCACGGGGCAGTAAGCCTGGTGTCCTTGCAATTACTAAGTCTCCTAATTACTGTGGCTCTGCACCTTCTTCTGTGCCCCTTCCTGCTGTCTGGGGCTGGGAAAATGCTACCTCTCCCCTTCAGCCCCCACACTACGGGCTAAGCAAACCCCCTGGGCACAGCCTCCCACATGGCCTGGTACCCTGGGTGCCCCAAGATCTGTTACCTCAAGGGCCTGGGTGTCCACCCTCGACAGGAATGGGAAGGAGGGATGGTGAGACAGCACACACACCCCACAACGTCCCCCACGGGGCAGCAGTGGTGTGGTGGCCAGGGACTCAGCAGGAACAGTATAGCCAGGCCTGTGTCCCAGCACTGCCTGCCCCGGCCAGACCTTGCCCTGGAGCTGCAGTCTGGCCCAAGCCCCGCCCTCCCTGTGTTCCCCCGGGGGGCCTTGAGCCAGGAAATTCTCCATGAGTGCGAGTTATGCCCACCCCTGCCTGGCTGCCGATCAGCGCCAGGGCCCCCTGGGCTCAGGGCAGAAGAGGAGGACCTGGAGCACTTTCTCAGAGAAGACCCTGCAGGCCAGGCAGCCGGCACCCAGCTCAGGCGCAGCCCAGCCCCGTCGGCGGGATGATGAATGGACGCTATTTTTAAAGGGAGACGCTGCAGAGATCATTTCTATTTGTTTTTGTGGCTGAGTCGGGCCATGGTGGCTCCGTATTAATATAGCTCTGTCGGAGATAAACTGAGAGGCTGAGCTCTGAACCCGCCGATACCATCGAGCTCCACAGGGGAAAAAACGCCGCGTAATAATCTGGTGAAGGTTTTCTAAATTAAGACCAAACAGATGACCCATGGTGTATCGCCACATCAGCCACATCTGCCTCTGTGCTCCCATCCATCTGGGCTGCCCATGACGGCGGGCAAGGCAGGCGTGTCAGAGCCAGGCCTGTCACAGCCACGTGGCCGGAAGGCAGTGGCTCCCGGGCAGTGGTGCTGCACACAGGCGGAGACCACACAGATGCCCCCAACTCCTGGATGGGGGTGCCAGGCTCAGACCCTCAAGCAGGCCAGAGGCAGAAGTGTGGGGTGGGCCCAACCCGCTGCATGCACTGGTCTTCTGAAAGTCCACCAGCGTCCACCTCATAACTGTTGCCCTTGCCAAGTTCGACCCCTCCAATAGCGGCATCACACCACCCTCTGCTTCAACCCAGGGCCACGGGAAGAGAAGCCACAGGGCCAGGAGGGTGGAACCAGGCTACAGGGAGAAGACAGAGTCATCAAGGGCCATGGTGAAGGAACACGGGAACTTGAGCCACTCAGGACAGGGCCAACAGGTGCTTCTGCAGTCCACGGGGAAGGGACCAGCAGAGAAAGAGCCAGAGCCACGGCTCTGGACAGCATGGGTGTCCACCTGCAGCCGGGGCCTAGGCTGCTCTCCAGGGCCCCTGCGGTCAGCTCTGTCCCCACAGCCAGCTCCAAGGGGTCTATGCTCAGCATCCTTAGCACTCAGGTTATGGGGCCTTGTCCCCTACATGTGCCATGCAGAGTCCAGGACAGTCATAAGTGTCTACCCTGAACCCGTCCATGACACTGGCACCCACTGAGGCAGAGCCCATGAGGGGTCCAAGCAGCCTCTCCCTGTGTCAGATGCCTGTGCAGGGACTATCGGCAGATGCAGCCCCCAGGCCAGGTGCACCACAGGCCTTGTCTCATCCTGCAAATCCTGCAGGGCTTCCGTGGCGGATGCCCTCCCTGTGCCGGCTCCAGACCCCACAAGCCCAAGCTCCACAGCCTTGCTAGCCACTGTGTCCACACCGAGTAAGCGCGAGTGGATGCTCCGAGGCCCAGAGGCCTGGAGGGGCATCCTTGGGCAGGAACAGCCTTCTGTATAGGCAGATGGCCACAGCCCAGGCCCAGGTTCCTATTGGAGGTGGCATCTGAGGGCCCTTGCTTCCATCAGCCACTCCTGGCCCTGGCAGTACCAGGCATGTCTGCAGCCTATGAGGTAAGGGTCAGTACCACCCTCACCTGCCCAGAGGAGCCTGGATATCAGCAGGGACCCCGGGCCCCTCTAGACATTCTGCTACATGGGACCAGCCCAGGCCCTTGCTGCCCCCAACACCACGCTGCCCCAAGCACCCCACCCCCACGCAGATCAATAGCTTCGGAAATCTGAAAAGAGCCCAAACAAAGAAGTGGGCTTGTAAGTATCCAGCTTGTATCAGCTGATAAATGGTCCCCTCTTTAAGGGACTTATCTCTTTAGGACTTGCGGGATGAGGGATGGCATCATTTGTCCCGTCGGCTCGTCTGGACCAGCCAAGCCGGATCTATTTAAAAGATAGCGCGATACTGTCGACAGCAATAGACAGGGTAATTGCGGAGCGACTGCCGGGGTATAAATTACACGGCTCTAAGTGGCGGAGCGGCCACGAGAGAGCGGGAAACTCCTGACAACTCACTCCTCCCGCTGCCCCGCCGACTGCTTATCACGGGCCCACAGGAGAAACGCACTCTGGGTGAAAAAATTAAGTATTGATCAAATTAACAGTTTTTACTGATCTTTTTAAGGGAGAAAAGGAGAGCAACAATTAAATTTAGAACACAAAAGACTTGGCAGGATAACTCTTGACCCGCGTGGCAAAGTGGGTGACCCCGACAAGCAGGAAATACAGCCAGAGTAACGGCCAGCCATAGGAGGGGACCTGCGAGAATGCTCGTCCCCTGGGGCCAGCTGCAGCCGCGCCCTGTGGCCAGCCCTCCTAGAGAGCCCCTGCCCCACCACCTCCAGGCGCCCCAGGTGCCACAGAGCCAGCCTGGATCCGCAAGTCACACCACAGCCAGGTGGGCTCTGTGGAGGGAACATACAGCTGGCTTGGTGAGGAGGGATCCAGTCCAGGCTGGGCACTGTGTCCTCCACCCTGATGCTATGCTGTTCCCTCCTGGGGTGTCAGGGATCCTGGAATTATTGCTGGAGAGAGAACTTGCTCTTCAGGTACCCCTACTTCTGTGGTTGGGCCATTCACTTGCACAGAAATTCAGGGACATGTCCACCCTGCCAACAGCCACCCCAGGGGAGAATAGCCCACCTAGGCACCGTGGGAAACCAGGTGGGTTCCGGAGGGTGGATGGGTGGCATGCAGTCCCTATGAGGGTGACGGCTCCTACCCCACCTTAGCCAAGGGCCAGGCCGCAGGAGTCCCTAGTGACACAGCCTTATGATCATGGCAGCAAGGTACCCGCCAGCCCTCTGCCATCCCTCCCACAAGGCCAGGCTGGGGCCTCTGATTTGTGGGGTCTGGTGGGTGCCAATCCTTCCCAGAGGCTTCAGGAGCCTAGGGGGCAGGTGACCACCCCAGCCAGGCTGGGTCAGTGTCCCTCGGGCTCCAGCTCAGCCACAGCAAAGGCCTAAGGGTCTCCACTGCAGTCCACTGGGCCTCTGTTTCATCTCCTGCCCCATCCTGCAGCAGGACAACCCCACCCAGGGTCCCAGTCACTCCTCTCCAGGGCTGCGGTGACTCCTGCGTGGGCACTGCCACCCTGCGGGAGCCAGAACCTAGCCCCCAGACCTGGGACCCACAGCCAGCCAACCCACTTCTGCCTCTGGGGTCTGTCCCTGGTGATGTGCAGGTGAAGGTCCCATCCCTCACAGTGACAAGGACAAGGCATGGCTCGAGGAGATGGGGCCATAGCCCAGGCCACCATGCAGAGCTGAGCCCTGGAGCCACTGTGTCAGCACATGACAGCCCAGCCCCAGGCCTTCTCTCTCCCTCAGGCACCCATAGAAGCCACACGTGGAGCCCAAAGGCCCAGGACAGCAGCCAACATGCCCAGATACAAGGTGACAGAGAAAATCAGAAAACAAGTTGAGGGGGAGGGAGGCAGGGAAGGGCAAGAGAGAGACCCCATTCATTATTCTCACTGAGGCAGGGACTTGCCAAATTGTCCTCCTGTTTCAGCCTTCCAGAGTGCTGGAATTCACGGGCCTGTACCGCCACCCCAGCTAAAGCCACCTGCTTTGTAACACGCGACCACCACTTACCTGTGCTTGTCTGGAAGCTGCTGTTTGCGGAGGCGCCAGCCAGGGGACCAGGCGGAGGCAGGGCGCAGAGCACTCGCCTTCCCTGGCTTCCTCCCCAGCACGTTGCGGGTGGGGCGTCAGGAGCGGCCCAAGCCTGGGCTTGGCGCACTGCACGGTCTTTGGTGTGGGAGACACGAGCCCGGCTCTGCCGTGTCCTGTCCACTAGGAGGCGCCATGGGGCACCACAGCATACTTACTCTGCACTAAAGGCATTGATGTTGTGTCCAAGTTTTCAACAGTGTCACCAAGGGAGAGGTTGTGGGGAGCGCCTGGGGGGTGGTGCAGGGGCAGGCATGGTTGGGGGACAGAGCACCTGGCAGTGGAGTGGCACGGCTGTGTCCAGGGTGAAGCCTGCCCTCCCAGAACCCTGTGCAGCGTCTATCCTCCACCCTCATTCCCAGGCCCTGAGGGCGTCCAGAAACCTAGATGACGCTTGGGCCTCGGCAGACACGGCCAGGGCTGCAGCCACCAGGCTCAGGGTCCCACCTCCTGCCCAGCTGCCCAGACTATGAGATACTCCCCAGTCTGCCCTCATGTCCCTGCCACTGGGGTCCTCACTGTGCTCAGGCAGTGCCCAGGACACCCCATCCAGGCCTGAGCAGGCTCAGCCGGGCTCTCAGAGCCCGCCCCATAGGCACGTTCTATCCTGGGTGGTTCCTGCCTCCTGGAGGAGGATGGCAAACCCCCAGGGAGCAGCCTCGGTCGGGCCTGGGCTGGGTCCCCTGGCACTGTTGGCGCCCTGCGTGACTCTAGGAATGACCAGAGCAGCATGTGGCCCCTTGTCCCTGGCAAGATAGAGGACAGTGGTGAAACTGTCTCTTCTGGGACCGTCATCGGATACCCAGAGCCGGGAGGATTCCCACAAAAAGGCCAGCGAAGTTCCACAGACCCCTGCGTGATCCCTGCCCACATGGCCGCCGGAGCCAGAAGCACAGACTGAACTTGAAGGACAGAGACAAAGCCACTGGGTCGCAGCTCCCGGAATCCCAGGGCAGCGACTGGAGCTGCGCGGATGCGCCCACCCGCAGAGGCCCTGAGGGCTGTGTCCTGCCCAGATACAAGGTGACAAAGAAAATCAGAAAACAAGTAGAGAGGGAGGGAGGGAAGGAGGGAGGGAGGGAAGGGCAGGAGAGAGAGACCACAGAAATCTCTCCCAGCCACGCGTCCATCAGAAGACAATTTTTAAGCGTGACGAATTGCCATCGGATCCTTCTGGAACTGCCCCTCCCACGCTGGATGCCTTTTCTCTGCATAGTAATGTGTCTTTAAAAAAAAAAAAAGAAAGAGCCCCTGATATATGTTACAAGAAGTGTATCTCTTTCCCCAAGACAGAACATTTTAATTCCCCGACACCTTTTAGTGATTGCTTCAATTTCTGAAGATTTTGATAAAATCATGCGGTTTAAGAGTCAGGCTGCAGCGGCCGGCGCAGGCGGCGCGTAATGAAATGCGCCTGTTTCATCGCCTTCATTTGACACAGCCCAGCTCCGGGGGCTAATAAACGCTGCGTGATAAATGTTGGAGCCACGATTGTAAAAATATACTTGTAATTGGGTTAATATGCCTTAAAATACTGCCCATCAGTTATCTTTCTTTCCCTTCCGTGCAGTGTGCATGGGGGTGCACGTGGGTGTCACGGCCGCCCCCCATGCCATCCTGCGTGCTTCCTCAGCTGCTGGCAGCCTGCAGCCCTCCTGAGGAGGCGAGCCGAAGCTGGAGACCTCAGCCAGCCCGAGGCGGCCACGACACAGCCCTTGCGCAGGGCACAGGAAGCTTTGCGTAACCCAAGCCCTGGAACTGGGCCCGGCTCCCGGCTCTGTGCACCCACCTGTGGGGTCACTGCCCCATGGGCATCGGTCCGAGAAGGCAGGGAGCCCAGGGTAAGAGGCTGGCAAGGTGCCGGGCCAGCTAGGCAAGGGGGTGTGGTGGACTAGGAGCAAGGGCCTGGGCCTTGTCTGCCCTGAGGACCAGCCAGGCAGGGCTGGGGACACAAGCGAGGGACAGCATCAAGAGAGACGCACAGAGCTGAAGGAGGGTATGCTGTGCTGGGTCCCAGCACACACAGAGTGCAGCCACAGAACACACCCTTGCCCCAGTCTGGCCTCCCATCCACACTGTCGCCTGTCCCCACATGTAGAAGTAGGGTCACAGGGCAGCAGCAGAGACCCCAGAACAAGCTCTTGGGTATCCCAGTGCCAAGACTGTCACCTGGACTTGGTGTTGTCCTGTACATGTCTGCAGACCTGATGACTGGGTGGATGGGTGGATGCTGGACAGGAAGTCGCATGGGTGGGTGGGAGGACAGGTGGTGGGTGGGAGGACAGGTGGTGGGTGGGTGGGCGGGCGGGTGGGAGCTTCAGTGGATAGTACATGGGTGGCTAGTCGGGTGTGTGAGTAGGTGGATGCATATGTGGGTAGGTGAACACATAGATGATGCACAGGTGGGAATTTGGATAGTGGGTAGATGGATGGATAGGTGAATGGATGAGTGTGAAAATGGACAAATGGATAAATAGATAGGTGAGTGGATAGATAAGTAGGCAGATGGATGGATGAATGGTTGGATGGATGGATAGTTACATGGATGGGTAAGTAGAAAGATAGGTGAATGAATAAGCGGCAGTCAGATGGTCGGATAAGAGGGTGGATGGATGGATACGTGGGTGGGTAGATGGGTGGGCAGATGGAGGGATGGACACAGGGATGGGTGAGAGGGTGGATGGGTAAATGAATGGGTGGGTGACTGGACAGATGGTGGATGGATGAGCGGTGTGCGGATGTGTGGATGGGTGGATGCAGAGTGAGTGGATGGGTAGATAACCAAATGCCTGTACCACAGAGCTTAGGCTCAACCTCAAGCAGGGGCTGGTTTGGGAACTGCCATGTGAGCACGGAGAGGGCTCAGAGCCGCCTCTCTTTGGGGCCAGGACTTGTTTTGCCCCCAGGGAGGTCTCCTCGTGGGCTCATCCTCCCTCTGGGCGTCTCAGCCAGGCCTGGCCCTGTCTTGCTGGACACACCAGCAGCCAGCAGCCCCCTTGGAGTCCCTCTATCCCTTCTCCCACACTCCTTCCTGCTAGATCGGTTCCTGGATGAGCTTCGGGCCAAATGGCTGAGTCTGAAGGGCTGCTGCACGCACGGGGCTCAGCTTCTCGGGACAGGGCCAGGGGCTCAGATGAGCTCTGAATGGAAGGGCTCCCGGGCCATGGTGGGTGGAGAAGGCCCAGCTGCTGCCCCCACAGAGCCCACTGGGGGTGCCGACAGAGTGCCAGTACATCCCTGGGGACCGCCCCAAGGAGCATGGGACAACCACACTTCAGCCCCTGGGTGCAGGCAGGTGCCAGGCCAGGGTCTCGCTCAGGCTCTCATGGCCAAGGAGATGACGCACAGAGCAGCCACGGAAGGCCCCCTGGTCCCCCGGGCAGGCCAGGCCGAGTGGCTGGCTCAGCAGTTGGCGCAGTTCGTGGTCAGTATGTGTGGTCTCAATGAGAAAGAATGTGCAGGGCCCAGTGTTTGAAAAGCCCTCTGTCCTTGTCCTGTGCACTGATGACACCCACAGCATAGGCCTGGTACGCTGCTACACACACACACACACACACACACACACACACACACAGCCACGGAAACTCCCCTGGACGTGTGCCAAGCCCACCTGGGACCATGGCTGCCAGCATCCATCCCCAGGTGCTGCGGGGACCTCCCAACACCCTGGCCCCCGCCGGTCCCCACCCTTCCCGTCAGGATCTGTCCCCACCATCCCAGCTGGTGCCAGCCTGCAGCATGGCTCCCTGTGCCCTGTCAGGTACAGTGGGGCTGTGGGTGGACAGGCCCAGGAGGCCACTCTGGGACGGTGTGGGTGAAGCCTGGCCACACAGGTGCCGTGCTCACCCAGCTGCACTGGAAGGGCCAGGAAGCTACACGCAGGCAAGCCGGGCACTCACCCTCCCTGCCCTGCCACACGTGCAGTGCAGCCCTGCCGTCCCAGGAGGCCGCACGCCCCAGCCCTGCCACGTGATCTCCAGCCCCGCAGCTGGCCCAGGAGGAAGTACCACTCCCACGCCATCGCACTTCCCACGCACACGCTGCCCATACTCTTGGGCAAGGGGAGGGTGGCTCAACCCATCCAGTCCTCAGAGGCACACAGGGGCTGGCACCCCAGCACTACAGCCAGGAGCCCACCCCACCAGTCTCCCAGCATACACCCATGGCCCTGCCCAAGCTGCCCTCTGCACAACTGGGGCCCAAGGGACAGTGGGTGGGGCAGGGAGAGCCCCAGGGACCCTGGCACCCTCGTGGGGCCCCCTCCTAGAAGAACCTGCTTCTTTGCAGTGTGCTTATCCAGCATCAGGCCCAAGAGAACCCAAGCAGCAGGCCTTGGCTGCCCTTCCACGTGGCAAGTCCAGAGCGCTCCACCCTGCCCTGCCCATAGATGAGCTGGGCAGTTGGCACCTGCCCCCGTCCCGGCCCCCAGGCCTCTGCCCATGGGGTGCCTGTGGGCACTGCTCTGAATAACGTGCCCCGCCCACCGGGGCAGCACTGCCCAAAGCTGACCTCATGCCCAGCAGCCCCTCTGAGCTCTGAGCTCCCCGACAACAAAACAGGCTCAGCATGTCCACCAGGAGTGGCTGCCTGGGTCAGGTGGGAGGTGCAGAAGCAGGACACTAGGCTCTGGCCCCGGGGCCGAAGAACTAGGCGCCCCACCTTACGAGGCCAGCCCCGAGGGCACGGACTGCTGACGGGAGCCCATTAGCCGGACTGTGGGGCAAGCCCACAGTTGGTCCCCGTACAGGAAGGCGAGGACAGCGGGTCTCTGGCCTCTCAAAGCCTGTGGCAGAAGCTGCAGCCGAAGCTCACACACAGTGATGGGATCTGAATGAGCCGCTGACCTTTCTGGAGTGACAGGTGACCCGCAAGATAGCTGAGGTGGCAGTGGCAGCGGCCTTGAAAATTGCTACTGCTGCCCGAAAATAAACAATAACAGAGCAAATGTGGTTTGAAAATTGACTGGTCGAAACACTTGGGGGGTTGAAAGTGAGTTACTTCAGGCCGCTGGGCTCAGCCGCTGCTGCCCTCCCTTCAGCTCAGCATGACAGACAAGGAGATGTTATGTAGGGCACTGTGGGACCGGATGTGGGGTGGCCCCCAGGGACCCCAAGGCTCCAGGGGTCTCAGGAGGCCTCCAGACTAGCACAGGACTGGTGTGGCCCTACCCCCACTTCCCCATGGGCACAGCCCTGGGTTGGGGAACCTTGTGCCTCGCACTGTCTGACTACTGTGCTGACCCACACTTTAAAGACTGGACTTGCCTCCGAAGGCTCCTGATCCCAGGGACCTGTCCTCTCTGTCCTTGGAGGACACACACGCTCCCTGCCTGGGTGACCCCCGGAAGGGTCCTCAGCCCTGAGGACAGGCCTGCACACAGCACCTTACCTGGGTGGAGGAACCAGCCCCCACTTGTACTCCTGCCTTCTTTTTGGCTCTTAGGAAGGAGCAGCCCCAGGACAGAGGCCCCTGGAGGCCCCCACACCCAGGCTGTGGGCTCCAGGCTCACATGGCCTCAGCTCAGCCAGCCACCCTGTGGCCAGTGCCACCGAGGCCCCTGGAGCCCCATCCTGTGATGCCCAGCCAGGGCTGTCCTGCTCCCTGCAGTGACCTAGGGGGACCTCACCCTGTTGACTCCACAGCCTTGCGCCCTTGAGGGAAGGATGTCAGCCCGAGGGCCGAGGTGACCTCATCCTCAGGGCCTGACACACAACTTCGGGGGCCTATGAGCTTTGAAGAGGGCTGGAGAGCCCCCAGGCCTCAACCCCAAAAGATGGAAGTTGGAGAACGGGAGGCTCCAGCACAAACCCCGGTAGTTGGAGCTCAGAAGCTGGCAGCGCCTTCCACAGCAGGTGGCTGGTGACAGCAGCAGGGCTGTCCCACTTGCCACTGTCAGTCCACATGGCAGCAGCCTCCCCGAGCAGGCCGCCAGTGGGACCTGTCCACTGCTCCACACAGTGGCCAGCACCACACAACCTCTGCCTGTCAGGCTGGCCTGGCCACCCCAAGCAGAGCATGAAGCCACCAGGCAGTCCCAGAGCTTAGCCTGGCTAGGTGTCTGGGACAGGAGCACCTAGGAAACCACACTGAGGACCCGCAGTAGAGACTCAGGGGCACCAGGACAGAGCACCCAGCTCAGGACAAGCGGACCCCAGCAGGGTTCCTGCAGCCTCAGTTCTTTGAGTCTTCAGGCAGAGTGTAGAGTCCTCAAGGGCCCCCCAGGGGGGACAGCGGAGTAGGGAGAGAATAGGAGACAGCCAGACCAGGCTCCAGGAGGAACAGGGGTACTGTGGGGGGCAGGGGCGATGGCATCCGTCTTGCCCAGAGCCCCAGCCACATGGCACCCTTCCTCCAGCACCACCCCCTCAGTGCAGCCCTGCCCACTGCCTCACCTTACCTCTCCTCTCCTCTGGACCCCAGCCTGGCCCCCTACCCTCATGCTCAGTGCAGCCTGCACTGGGTTTCTGCCAACTGGGGGACCAGGGATGGGTTCATGCCCAGGACCCCCATGATGGCAAATCTGATTGCAGCCTCAGCCTAGCTCTGACCAGGCCAGCCCAGGCCTCACCCTACCATACCCCATTTCCCAGGTGGCCACAGAGCCTCACACCCACCTCCTGGGCCCTTGCAGCTGTACCCGCACCCTGCAGGCACCCACCACCCCAGTCCCATTTATCACCCTCCGTCCTTCACCAACCCTGCTCCTCGCCCGAGGGAAAGCTGTTCGGATCTGCCCAAGCTGAACAATACAATATTTCTGTTGAGCTGTGAAGTTGATTAATAATTTGGAAATGAAATCAATATGCCCTGCTTTCTATTCCTGGTGGATCCCTATACACAGGCAGCCCAGGGAGGCAGCAGGATCAGGACAGGGACAGGGACAGGGCAGGGACAGGGCAGGAGCAGGGTACAAGGGCGGCCAGCTCCACAGGCACTGCTCAGCAGGCAGCACAGATTCAGAGCCTGAGGTGGAGGCAGGAGCTGCAGGTGCCACCAACCTCACCCTGCATGCTCAGGACTGGGAGGCTGTGGCAGCCAGCCCTTGGGAGCTGCCCCACGGATAGAGCCCTGTCGCCTCAGGGCACGGTCCCTGGGGTCACTGTGAGCCCAGCCCCCACTCCTGGAAGGCAGGGCGGGGGCCTGAGTTCTGTCATGGTCATCCCTCCTGGGTTCCAGGGGCCCTGTCCCACATCTTCCATGTCCCAACAGAGTGGGTGGCCTGGGTGTCACCTGTGACCCCAGGCAGGGTCCTGGCACCGCTCCACAGCCTCCTCGTGGCCCCTGGGATGAGGCAGCACCCATACACCTCTTCACCGCCCTACCCTCACTTGGCCTGCCAGACCATTCTCTGGTCAGCGACTGGTCCAGCTCCCAGCTCCTGCCCTACCCAACACAGGACTGCCTAGGGAGAAAAGCTGGCTCATCTCAGAATGGGGACAGAGAGGCACACCCGGGAGACATGGAGAGGGCTGCAAACACCTGACCAGTGAGTGGAGGCTGGGACCCTGACACAGCAGGAGGGATCCCCAGGGCCAGGGCAGTGGGCCTAAGCTGGGCGGTACGAGGCAGCTCAGGCTGAAGAAGCCGGCTCAGTGATGTGGGGGCAAGTGATGTGTGGTCCAGCACAGAAGCCTCTCAGAGAGCAGGACCATCCTTGTCCTTGAGCCTCCGACCCACCTGATCACCCACCTGCCTGTCTATGTACTGGGCGGCCTTCCTCCCTGTAGGACCTAGGTCAGATCCTCAAGGCCTTGCGGGGTCTGGTGGTACATGTCTATAACTGTACACTCAGAAGGCTGAAGCAGGAGGATTGTTACAGGTTCAAACTAGCCTGGGCTACACACACACACACACACACACACACACACACACATCCCTATACACAAAATAGCCTCAAGGCCTCACCTGGGGAAAGCAGTGCAGCTTAGAGTCCCGGGACACCCCAGCAACACTCCGCTGCCAAGCTCTGCTGGGCCATGGGAGCAGGAAGTGCTGACAGCGACCTCTTTTGGCATTCTGGTGGCAACTCTGTGCACTGGCCCGGCCTTCGCAGTCCGGCTCAGCAGCTCCCGGAGCACAGCGTGGGCTGGCATGTGGGAATGGTGGGGTCTCGTCCCCTCGTGCCTCAGAAACCCCACCTCTGAGACCTCGGTGTCCAGCGGTCAGGCTGCCCCTGTCCCAGGAGGCTCCAGGTCTCTGCAGCAAGTTCTACTCCTCTGCCCCAGAGACCAGCCAGAGCTAGGCCACCAAGGGCGACCAGGCGTGGCCTGAAAGGCCCTTCCCTCTGCAGCCCAGGGCAGCGACCTTGCTGGCCGTGTCAGGACACCTGAGAGGCCCTCTCCTAGGTGAGCTCTGTGCCCGTGAAAATGGACACCTCTCCAACCGGCTCGAGCCCCCGCTGGGCCGAGGGAGCATCTCCGGCCAGCAGCAGCGTGCGGCCGCCATGTGGGCCCGCACCCCGAGCCCGGGTCTCCGTGCACTCGTAGACGAAAGCTCTTGGTGTCCCTCTGCTGGCAGGGGCAGGGGCAGGGGCACTGGTGAGCACTGCGCCTCCCAGCCCTGAGCCCAAGTTCCCTGACCCGCGCAGCAGGGGAGGCGGCTTTATGGGAGCCATTGACCAGCAGCATTGATCCCCAAGAATGTATCGCACAAATCATTTTGCACTAAACTGCGGAATCGATGGAGAAATCTCCCGGAAAATTTATATTAAAAGTCTCTGTTTGCCTAAATGAGTTCCCTGTGCCCATATTGAATATTTGGCTGATGAATTGAATGAGTTTAAATTTGAACATTGCAGACCCATTAAAGAATGAATTCTTAAATCAAATTCTGCCATTTATGATTGAAATGAGATTTCCTCTGCGACGGACCAGCCACTATATAAATCAGCTGTGCGTTTTATACTGAACCATAAACAAGATATAATTCTTTTAAATACACAACAGGTGCCTTAAATCTCTTGATGCATCTTGTATTTATCCAAAGTGCAGATTGCTGCATTTACACCGGGTCACACGGGGCTCTGGTGACGCTGGTGGTGAAGGCGCAAGGCCAGCCCTGGGGTCTGGCCCGCAACACTCCAGAGGAGCCTGGAGGGAGCCAGCACCCCAGCCCAGCTCCCTCTTCATACACATGGGTGGGCATGTGAGTCTCCATACATACTCAGCACATGCCTTGCACACACATGGAACACAGCTTCATACCAGCTCACACTCACACACAGCACCCAAAGGCACAAACACACACAGTAGATGCACGAACTCACACAAGGCCTTATAGATGCACACAGGCATGCATGCCCTGGCTCATGCATGCCCACACGTCACCCTGTGTGCTCACCCAGTATCCACATGGGTATGCCATGGATGAACACACACACTAGGAGGCTCAAAAATGCACACATATGCATCAGCACTCATTCACATGCACACTATATGCATGCATGTGCAGCCCACGCAGGACATTCATGTTCACACGTACTTACACACATGTGCATATGCCCACTGACACACAGCACCCACACACACACATAGAACATGTGCCAAACACAAAACAGTCACCAACAAGAGAACACAGCGCATGTGCGTTCACATACAGCACAGTGACCACACGAGCACAGCACACTTGTACAACATCCACACACCTACTCACACTTGCGCTTCCTTCCCCACTCCACGGCGGCTGGGTGCAGCCCTCTGCACTGGCTCCCTGCCGCTGGCACAGGCTCAGCAGAGTCACCATTCCAGACCTGGGCCTTGGGCTGAACTGCTGTCGGGCAAGACCCCCAGAGGCCTCGTGCTCACGGTCCCTCCTCACACCCACAGCAAGCTAAGCAAGAGAAAGAACAAGAAGCCCCACGGGCTGCTCCTCAGGGTTGCTAAGGATGCCAGAGGCAAGCCAGATGCAGAGTAGCAGGCAAGAGTTCCCAGGAGGTGACCTCAGGAGACAGGTGACCAGGACAGGGCAAAGCTGGCTGGGGAAGCAGGGGCGACCCATGCACAGAACAATCCCCAAAGCTTTGCACATGGCTTCTCGTAAGGACCCAGGCAGGCTCCCACAGGACAGCCTAGACTTGATGCCAGCCTGAGGCATGGGTGATACACAAAGGATGAAGCGGGGCCCATGAGCTAGCTCAGTGGTGTAAAGCGCCTGCTTAGGGAAGCACAGGGACTTCAGTTTGATCCCCAGCACCACACGCTGCGCCAGCCCCACCCCAGGGCAGGCTGAGCAGGGCACAAAAAGGACAAACCCACAGAGTTCTTGCCCCGTGTTCCCTCTTGCACGGTGGCCCCCCTCACGCTACAGGGTGATTTCATTTCCTACTCTTACTTGAACCAAACTCATTCTGCAGAGCTTGTCTTTTTTCCTACCTTTAATAAAACTTGGCACTTATCCTGGCCAGTTGTTTGCTCAGGACAGAAAGAACATAGAAATCATCTCCAGATGGAGACTCCAGCATGCTAAAAACAGTAATACTAAGGCCTTCACCCGAGAAGGAGCAGACTGTCCCGCAGCAGACAGCCGCCACCCCTGGGCCACCATTCCTTAAGATGCTCCCTCGGCTGATGTGCCCAAAGCAGCAGAAGGGCTCCCATCACCCCTGTACCCAGGCCTCTGAACGCCCACCTGGTGGGGACTTCCTGAAGAGCTGAGGAGGGACAGCCACAAAAAGGCCTGCCCCCAGGTGGTGCAAATGCCTGGAAAGGACACAGGGAAACAGGCTGGAAAAGAGTGAGGACAGGGTCAGCACTAGCAATCAGGACAACAAAAGAGTTCAGTCACAGAACCCAACAGTGGTGTCCATTACCTGCTATCCTTAGCTACAAATGGCAACGCCCTGAACGCAGCACTCTTCAGGATATGCATGTGTGACATTGGACAGACATCCAAATACCTCGCCTAGAACGTGCTCATCCTCAAATTGGCACACTCTTGTCTTCACATGACAACTGTGCTTACACCAACAGACAAACAAGAGAGCACTCTGCTCACCAAATCACTCTCTTGACACCACAGCACACTGTCCTCTTCATACCACCATGCACTGGCCCCATCACACCACAGACACTCACCTCACACCACAGACACTCTCCTCTTCACACCACTCTCCTCACACCACAGACAAACTCTCCCTGACACCACAGACACTATCCTCATACCACAGACACTCTCCCACACACACCATGCTCCTCACACCACAGACACTCTCATAACATGATAGACACTCTCCCTCTCAACTGCACTCTCTCCCTTACACCACAGACACTATCCCCCTAACACCACAGACATTCTCCTCACACTACAGGAAGTCTACTCACACCACAAACACTCTTCTCACTCCATAGACACTGTACCCCTCACACCACCAACAATCTCCCTCTCACACCACAGACACTCTACCTACACCACAGATATGCCACTCACACCACAGACACTTGCCCCTCACGCCACAAAAACTCTCCACCTCACACCATACTCCTCACACCACAGACACACTCCCCTTCACACCACAAACACTATCCTTACACCACAGACATTCTCCCCTTCACACCTCAGACACTCTCCTCCTCACACCACAGACACTCTGCAGGTACCCAGACACTTTCCTCACACTACACACACTCTCCCTTTAACACAACATTCTCCTCACACCACAGACACTCTCCACCTCCACCACAGACACTCTTCCCCTCATACCACACTCTCCTCACAAGACAGACACTCTCCTCCTCACACCACAGACACTCTCCCATTTACACCATAGACACTCTCGCCCTCACACCACAGACACTCCCTACACATCATGCTCTTCACACCACAGACACTCTCCTTACACGATAGAAACTCTACCTCTCAGCTGCACTCTCCACTCACACCATACTCTTCTCATACCACAGAAACTCACTTCATACCACAGGAAATCTACTCACACCACCAACACTCTTCTCACTCATAGATACTGTCCACCTCACACCACAGACACTCTCCGCCTATCACCACAGACACTTTCCCTGTCACACCACAGACAAGCTCCCTGTCACACCACAGATACTCTCTTCACACCACAAACACTTTCCCCTCATGTAACAAAAACTCTCCACTTTACACCATACACCTCACACGACACTCTCCCCCTCACACCACAGACATTCTGCCCCTCACACCACAAAAACTCTCCCCCTCATACCATACTCCTCATACCACAGACACTCTCCCCTTCACACCACAGACACTCTCCCCTCACACTACAGACACTCCCCACACACACAACAGACACTATTCCCCACATACCACAGACACTTTCCCTCACACGACATTCTCCACCTCACACCACAGACACTCTTCCTCACACCACACACTCCCCATCAAACCACACTCTTCCCCTCATGCAACAGATACTC
>NDGN011149264.1:0-10060 GCA_002564285.1 Tympanoctomys barrerae | reverse complement strand
CTACCTGAAGAGAACCAGAGCACTCTGATTAAGGAAGGGTTGTGCTACAGGTTGGTGTAGGGATGCCATCAAGGTTTCTGGAGTGACTGGGCCTGCAGTCCTCCTGGCCTGTGTTTCACTCTGTCCACTCCTTCATTCTCACTCCTCCCCTGCCATCCCTGGTCTCCCCTTGTCTCCTCCCCTTGCCATGGCCTTCCTCACCTCTCACTCACTGATGGTGGTTTTCACCAGCAAATGAAAATCTTCAGTGAGCCCATGCAAGAGCTATGTCCAGCTGCTCAAGCCCACCCAGTTTCTATTTTTAACCCTTCCTAAAAATAAATAGTATCAGATACCACTTGCCAAGCCTTTGTCACAGCTTCCAGTAGCCTTTCCTCCAGCCATCTGCTTCTGCAGGTGCTCAGCATGGCCACTCCTCCCCTCTTAGCCCCACATGCAGTGCTTCTGTGGCCAAGTGAGGAACCTGTGAGCACAGCGGTCCCCAACCCCAGAGCACCATCCCCTCCTACCCCATGCCCAGTTCTGGCTTTACCTCTGACCCCCTTTCTGTACCATGTATGTCAGTCACAGATTGTTGGCCTCACGAATCCTGTGTTTTCTGGGGATAGGATGTTGACTGGAAAAGAAAGAGGAGTTGCTGCAAAGATGTGGATCAACATTTGGAGCCAGTAGATACCTCACGGCAAGAAGTGCAGTCTAGTATGACGAAGTTTAGGCTCTGAATATCAGTTGATTGGGTCACATTCTTTTGAAAGTCAGCGTTAGAGGAAAGTTTAAAGCCACTACTGAGCTCTGCTGCATTCCCACATCCTGTCTGTTCCATTGCTCAGAGTCAGTGCTGGTCTGGCCCAGGCACTTTCTGATGAGTGGCTAATACTGACATTCTCAAGGAGAAGCTGCTCTATTCTCCCCTCTTATGTCACATACCCGGGTGAACCGGTCACACCTGTATTGGAAGAGAGTGGTCCTTTCTAACTGGCCCTGACTGCACTTCCCTTGGCCTCTGAGTTTCAGGGAGGGAGGAGGTCTTGATCTGGTGGCTACAATTGGTCTCAGGTGGCCAAGGAACAGGAGGCTCCCCTCATTTTCAGAGTTGGTGCCCAGCACTAGGCATAGCTAGGTGTGCCTGGCACAGGGGTGCAGGGGAACACTTGCCCTGCCTTGATCCAGCAAGATGGGGTCGTGTTTTGGCATTGCTCCTAATACCCTCATAAGCTGAGCAGCGAGTTGGAAGAAGACAATCCCTCTATTGACACTTTGGGCAGGATTTTTGGCCTGCCTGTGGCTCTCCTGCCCCTCAAATGCTTCAGCCACTTCTTAGTTCTTGAGATGGCCAAACTGGCCCAGGAGCTTTCCAAGTAACCCGTGGAGGGCAGTGCCAGTCCCAAAGTTTTGCTGCTGGGCTATGGGGTTGCTACAGACTCAGCTCTCCTCTGGGAGGAGACCCAACAAGACCAGAGCTCTGTGTTATCCTGATAAATTCACATTAACGGAGTTGAAAAGTCTGCTTGTCAGTCATTGCTTTATCTGACCAAGTGGGCAATTCTCAAGGCTCTTCATCATTCTCTGCCATTTCTCTCTGCAGTTCGCAGTTCCTCAGCATGAATTCCTGTCTCGAGGCTGTTTCCAGGCTCCTGAGCCAGCAGGACAGATGGCTGACTTTTAAGGCATGGCACCTATTCACAACTGCCTGCATCTTAGATGTGAGGGCCCACAGGAATGGTTACTGTGGAACTTCAAGGAAAAATTGCCAAAGAAAGAAAGCACTCAAAGTGGGGGCTTTGGAAAGTCATATTTCTTGATGGAGATTCCTGGCCCAAGAGAATATACCCATACCATATTTTTTCTCCTGGACTCCCTAATGTGTTATTTCCTCCCAGCCTCCTAAAAATAAATGAAAGACCTTGGTTCCAACTGTGGAACTTCATAATGTCAAAACTGTTGCCTTGTGCAGTGTGTCTAGCAAATTTAAAGAGAAGATGGTGGCAGCTAAAACTTTCATGTCTTCCCTATTAATTATAGCCTTACCTTAGTTATGTTGTACTTTCTACAGCTTTGGTTACCTTTAGTCAATGGCAGTCAAAAAGTATCACGTGAGGGGCTGGGGATATAGCCTAGTAGCACAAGTATCTGCCTGGCAAGGACAAGGTCCTGAGTTTGAATCCTGACACAAAAAACCCCAAACAACAAAAAAGAAAATAATCGCATAAAAATCCCAGAAATAATTGCTACGTGCAGGTTGCTTGCAGTTCCAAGTAGCTTGGTGGACTGCCTTGGTGGACTGTCAGGTTGGTCACCTGGTCACCATCTTGGGGTACAGCCACACTTACCTGGCAGCCTAATGTCACAGCCAGTGTCTAGGCACCTCCCCTTCATCTCATTACCTTAGCCCTAGGACTGTGTCATCTCTTACCATCACTGCGTAAGAGTAGGTAGAGAAGATGAAATTATTTAGAGAGACCACATTGACTTACGTTTATTACAGTATACTGTTATGGTTATTCTATTTATTATTAGTTGACAAACCTAGGCTCTAGAGAGGTTGGTACCACCTGTGTCCGGCATCCCCAGTGGGGCTTGGACTGTGTCCGGTGGGTAACAGGCCCTTTGTTACCTTCTTGTGAGTTCTTCATATGAATCCTCCTTTCCTTCCTTACGACCTAGCATGTCCTGTTCACATCAATTCAGGATAAGAAAAGGCAAGCTTGTTAGCTTTGCTGTATATTGGTCTAGCCATTTTTCTCTGGGGATGCAGCTATGAAAAGTAGGTTTTATGATTTTATTATCATCAATTTTGTCTCCCGCATGCTTTTTGAGGGGGAGGAATTAAGATTTGCTTCTAAACTCATTGATTTCCCCTTTAAATAGTTTCATTTTATGGAATCTAATAATCTGTGGCTTTAACATTCCTTTTTATTAAAATGAGCAAGCCAAAAGGAAACAGCCAGGTCTGGAGATTGAACTGTATTGGGTCATTCAGACCTCAGATGTCTCCTTCTTCCTCTGAGATGAGAGCCTCCCTCACGGTTGCTGTTGTTTTGGCCTTTGTCTTCCTAAGAAGAACCGGAAGTGTGCTGGTCTGTGTAACTCTGAGGGGTCCTGGGGTGATCACAGGACTCAGAGGAGAGCTGTGTGAGCCGGGGCTCAGCCTCCCCTCTCTGCTCTGCCTACCCTACTCACCCAGCTGAGCCTCCTTCTGTAGATAGACCCTTTCCTATACCAGGTAACAGTGCCACAGCCTTGCTGAGCAATCCCATGAAAAGAAAACCATCTTCTGGGTATCTCTCTGTAGATTTTCAAAATAATTGTAATCATCTCCCATAAAAGGACAAGCCTTGACTTACGCAGCCCTGCACATGCTCTGCTGCTGGCATTGATACGGGAAAGACCAGGAAACTTGAATCCCCTTTTCCGGATGTCAGGTTGGAGCAGCCATGGCCCAGGATTAGGACCGAGGCTAAGGGTCTGACTCACTGGGTTCCTAGGAAGTCAGATGTCTGTGCAGTAGCCCTGGCCCCTGGAGGGAATTCTAAGACACACTTATGCCAGTCGTGGTAACCCATAGTCTCTCTTTCTAAAATTTGTTTGGTACATTATGATACATAATGATCACATTCCTCATAGGGAACTTGAACCTGTGCATGATATATCTTGCTTCTTTTTATTCCCTTCCTCTCCCTCCATGAACCCCCTTTCCTCTCTTGTTTACAAAAGCTTTGTTTCCATTTTCTCTTTTGTTCTCTTTTTTTCTTACTCCTCATTTTCTTTGTGTCTTCTCCCTCTATTAATCTGCTTCCCATTTGAACATTTTCTCTCATTTCTCAATATTTGTTATACATTTTGGACCTTGCTTACACTTTGTTTCTCACAGCAGAGAAAAAAAATAAAGCATTTAAATATCTGTGTTTAATTTATTTAATAATTTGGCAGGCTGGGGAGGTATCTCAGTGGCATAAATGCCTGCCCGGTAAGCACAAGGTCCTGAGCTCAATCCCAGGTACTGCATATTGTGCTGGCCCTGGAACCTTGGGTGTGCTGTCCCAGCCCCAGAACTGGGCATGGGGGTGCATGCCTATAATCCCAGTGCTTGGGAGGCTAAGACAGGAGGGTCACTATGAGTCTGAACTGTGTAGCAAGACCCTGAATCATATATGAATTTGGTCTCAAGGTGCATCCATTTAGTGAAAAATATCTCAGACTTATCCTTCTTTATAGCAGAGTAGTACTTCATTATGCAAAAAGCCATATCTTTATTCATTGGTTGCTGAATATTTGGACTGTTTTCAAGAATTGGCTATTACCATTGTGGCATAGTGCTTTTAATTCTTTCAGGAAGATGCCAAGATGGAGCTTGGTCAAATGGAACCTCTAGTATTAGTTTTTTTTCAGGAATTTCCACTGCACCAGTCACTTCCACCAACAGTGGGAAAAGGTTCCTTTCTCCCTATAGCCTCACCAGCATTAGTTATTGGTTGATTTCTTGGTAATAACCACTTTTGCTGGGGCAAGATAGAATCTCAGCACTGTTTTAATTTGCATCTCTTGGATGACCAGTTATGCTGATATTTTTTCATTGATTTATTTGCCCAGTTTTATGTCTTCATCTGAGAAGCATCTATTTTCACTGCCCGTTTTCATTTGGGTCTTTAGCTTTCAGAGATCTGAATTTTTTTGACTTCCCTTTTTAAAAAAATGTATTTTATATAGGGTCTCACTATGCAGCTCAGACTCATAGTGATCCTCCTGTTTTCAGCCTCCCCAGCTATGGGATCTACAGGAGTGAGCCACCACACCCAGACTCAGTCAACCAGCTCAGTGCACATGGGGGTGAGGCCAGCACAGCATACAGTGCCAGGGAGGGAACCCTGGTCCCTGTACTTGCCTATGCAGGTGCTTTGTTGACTGAGCTATCTCGCTGGCCCTTTGAGTTCTTTATGTATTCTAGATATTAATACTTTGAGGGACCGCTGGCAGTTTGCCCCACTCTACATGTTGTCTCTTCACTCTGTTGGTGATTTCTTTAACTGCACAAAAGCTTCTTAACCAGATGAGATCTCAGCTGATTCTTGGTGATACTTCTTGTGTGCTCAGGATTTTGGTCATAAAATCTTTGCCTACACCAATATGTTTAAGAGTTTTACCTATTTTATCTTCCAGCAGATTTCATGTTTCTATTTTAATATTTAGATCTTTGATCTATTTCAGTTTTATTTTAGTGTATGGTGAAAGACATGGATCTAGTTTTAATCTTCAGCATGTGAAAGCTGAAGAGGAGTGATGTCCTTCATAATATTTTCAAGTGCTATCTTGGTGGTCATGAATTTCTTCAAGTGTTCTTTGGCATGGAATATCTTATTTTTCTATCTGCTTTGAAATATAGTTTTGCAGGGTACACCAGTCTCGGCTGGAGGTTTTCTTTTAGGGATTTAAACACTTCACTCCATGCTGTTCTTAAGAAGTCTGTTTCTGATTTATATTCAGAAGTCTCATTCTTATGGGCTTTCCTTTATGGGTGACTTGTTTCTCTTCTCTACCACCTTTTAATAATCTGTTCTTGCATTGATTTCTTGGAATCTTGACAATTAATGCTTAGGTGTAGATTTTTGACCAAGGCTAATTGCAGTTCTATATGCCTCACTTAATTGTATATCAGAGTGTGTCTCTGCTATCACTGGTAGACATCGTGGGCAAATAGAGCCCAGACACATGTTGGTTAATTCCAGTAAGCCAGTTGTAGACTTACAATGGGGTGTTGAATAGTACAGGCAAACCTGCATCTTTAGTTCCACTGACATTCAGGCAGATTTCTGGCTTATTCAGCCTGCAGCATTCTGTGCTACCTGCTAGTTTAAACTTGGCTCCCTGCTGACTGGAGCTCAGCTACTTGACCTCTTGCGAACCTGAGCTCACCTCCACCTCACTCTCACACCGGGAGCCACTAACTGGAGCAGACTAGCTGCTGCTCAGAGTTCTCAGTTGGCTTCTCTCCAAGACGGCAACCAGCCAAAGCCCTTTCCTAGGGCACATCTGGATCTGAACAACTCACCAGCCACTACAGCTCACTGCATCTACCGCTCTGTTCCACTGGTTCCTTTCTTCATGGAGGCCTCTAGGGTCACTAGCAGTTGCCATGCATCTGCCAGTTCAAGCTGACCCTCTCACTAATGAGTCAGGGTACAGGATGAAGTACCTCTTTGCACATCCTTTTTCTGCAGTGAGATCTCTCTCTTCACTTTCCCTATGAGCTTCAATTCTTGCTTCAGACCCTTGCTGGGTCCTAGGATCTACTCCCTTGTCCTCCTCTTCCTTGCATTGCTGTCTGGCAGCATCTGGACACCAAATCTTGGAGAGGCTCTTTCTCTGCCATGGTCATGAATTTCTTCAGGTGTTCTTTGGCATTGAAATATCTTATCTGGCAGCTTCCCTGATACCTGCTAGGCCTCTTGAAGCAGTGGGCCAGCTGAGCCTCCAGCAGTGGAGGCAGCTGCCCTGGAGGCATACCCAGCTGCTCGGCTTCCCATTTTACCTACAAAGAGGCAGCACTCATATATGGTGGCTCTAACCACATGCTCCAGAGTGGAGCTGGAGGGGAGAACCATGGTGGGGAGACACACGAACCAATGAGGTCTGCATGCACAGAACAGCCCTGCAGCGGGCAGGAGAGGAAAAGGAGGGGCAGGAATTCCTGTCTCAAGACAGAACCTCCACAAAGCTTCAAGAGAAGCTCACTTATTTCTGAGAGTGGCTAAGGTGATCCACAGCAAGGTCCCCAGAAATAAACATACTTCCCCCCAGGGACTTGGCCTCTGATTCAGTCCACTTTGCCTGCCATGGACTGCACAGGCTACTGCCCGTGGGCTACTCAGAATTCAGTTTATGCTTTCAGCAGAGTATATGTGAGAGTGTGTGTAGCCCCAGAGGCAGCTAGGTGCTAGGGGATATTCTAGCCTCTCACCCTTTCCCTTCTCTGCCACTGCATTAAGCGAGGGCTGAGGTGCTGTGCCTGGTTTTCATTCTGAAGGCACAGTCCTGGGGACACACTGAGGGTTCACACACTGTAGATATACACTGTGACATCACTCAGGAGGAGCCACCAGAATGGTCACTGATGAGGAATAATGATTTTGTTTGCTTTACAAGATTTCTAAAGAAATAGTGAAAGTGTTGCGGGGGGGGGGCAAGAAAGTAGCAGCCTGTCTTTTATCATGATTGCTGGAAAACACTCCTCTAGCCTCTAGTGCTTCCAGCACTGTTCCTGGGTGCAGCTCTGTGCTGTCATTCAAAGGTCTGTCCTGAGTTAAGTACAGCAGCAGGGTGGCTCATGTGGATTCTCCTGCACCCTCGTTGTGGATTCCTCCTAGACATCCAGAAGGTTTATGGGGCAGTTGGAAGGCTCCTCAGGGTCAGTTTAACTGGCCCAGAAGATCATTCTGACCTTGACCTCTGATTATTCTGATCTTTAAATGGAGATGTTTTACTAGCCATTGCAGAGAGCACTTACAGATTTATATGCAGAAAACATCCACAGTGTCTCCAAGGGCAGGGCATGAGGGCTCCTAAGCTATAGTAGTTGCACTATGCAGCGTGGGAGGCAAAGGTAACCTCACAGGTACAGTCCTTAGTCAAAATGAACTTGCAGTAACACAAGTTGTGAGAACTGTTTTAGGAGTAACCCAGCTCAGGGCTGGGAAAGACATTTTTGGGCTGGCCACAAGCAATGCCTTGGACTCCCTTCATCCCACCCTTGTGATGAAATCCTTCTTGCCATTTTTCTTGCAGGCCCGACACCTTTCCCCACAAGCTCGCTGCCGGCTTCACGCTGCCCTGGCGTCTTGTTCCACTTCGATGCTGATCCTGTTCAACCTTGTTTTTCTTGGAGGCAATCAGGTTGGGAAAATCTATTGGAACAGGATTTTTGTTCAAGGTGAGTTACCCGGCAGTGCTGTTTGCATTCCATTTTGTGCTTTCAATGTGTGTTTGGTACTCTCCCAATTTGGGAGAGTCACTCGTTGTTCAGAGTATGTGACCTAAACATGTGCCAGCCAGGAACAATTTCCTATATACCTAAGACTGTAAGTTTCCCTGTTTTGGATGTATCTCCTGTCTACCACTTGTGATGCTTTTTTTAACATCAAAATGCACAGTCCCAACTCCCTTGAACTTATCTCAACTCTTTTTCCTTATCCTGTCTACTGTTTCTAGATCCCAGCCTTGGGGACACTGTCAAGTTTACCCTGTTTCCTGTGCTGCCCTGAACTCCCTACTGGAATTGTGTCCTAGAAACCCCAGTCCTAAGGCCATGGACATGGCTCCTGTGCTTGCCACAGCTTTTGTGGATATTTGTTTCTAAAAACTAGCTATCAGACTACGTATCATGTATATTGAGTGGACTGACTTAAAGTCCATGGCAAAGCCAAAGGTGCAGCAGGGATGATGCTGGTCTGTGGTAGTTGTCCAAGAGGCATCCTAATCATGGATCATCACTTCCTTTGGGCTCAGATTCAGAAATTTATCATTTCCTTTAAGAGCTTGGGAAGTGGGAAACTGCTTACAGCACATATTACTGAAGCCAATTCACTGTGTTTTGAAAGAATGGATTCCTCTATCCTATTTCTCTGACCTGTGACATAGTGTTGTGCTTTGGATTTTGGGAAGCCTTGTCAAGTGGAGATGATGTGATTCCACACAGCTGGCTTGTCATCTCCACATCTGGGTCACTGAGGAGCCAGCCACACTTTTGCTGCAGCTCCTTCGTGCCAGAAATAACCTCAGTGTGACTTCATTGTTGCTGATCACTAGCTCAGGAACCTCAGCTCAATATGCATGGGTGGGGGCAGGCTCTGAGGGTCATGGAAGAGCCTGCTGTACTACAGTCTTGTCACTACCAGTGCCCTGTTTGCTTTCTACACAATGTTTTAGATGATAGATCCTGAAAAGATTGTGTTTTTTAAAGTGGAAGCAGCCCTTCAATATAGATAGGAGGTAACAGGGAGCAAAGGATCTGAAGACCGTCAATGTCTTTTGCTTTTCTTGCCTACCCTTAGACATAACACAGTGTCCTCATCTTGGCTCTGGAGAAAATGCTGATTTGGGATTTGCTCACTGCCTGGTAAGAAGGCTCTGGGTTTTGCTTCAGTAAATCATAGGTACTAGGTGGTGGCTGATGGCACGTCACTGCACACACAAGGAAGGAAGAGAAAGCACACACACGAACATGGGAACCAAGTGTGCAAGCACCAGTGTGGCAGTTGACTGAGGTCGTTGTTGTGACACATGTATGAGAGAGGCGATGGAATGAGCAACTGGTGTTGCACTGAAGGTAGACGTCCCAGGGGAGGTGGCATTTGAGCTGGAGCATAAGTAGGAAATTGCTGGCAGAGAAGGCCAGTGTATTTGGGTAGTTATTGTTGGCTATTCTTCCATAGACTCCAAAATCTCAGTAAATTTTCACCTTTGAAGTTTATTTCTCTCACAGTTCAATACAAATCCAGTGATTTTTTTTTTTCTAAGCCATGATTTGAGATGTGTATCTTTGGTTCTCTACCATCTTGTCCTGGTGACATGGAGGGGAAGAAAATATGGGGTTTGTGTACTAGCTGATAAAATTTCAGGTAGAAGTGACAGATGACATTTCTACTCATGTTCCAGCCTGCAACTTGACTCCCCAGCCAAGACAAGGCCAGGAGATGGGGATGTGAGCAGGTGTGCGTGGTATGTATTGGTGACCAGGGCATATGGCCACCAGCTAGAGCGGCCCAGGAGGCAGAGAAGATAGGAGTTGGAGTTGGGGAAGAGGCAGACTGATGATTGAGATGAGAAAGCCAGGACACGAAGGTCACAAGTGAGGCCGTGGTAGCAGATTCAGGGAGCAGGGAGCTGTGGGGTGTGAAGTGAGAGTGGTACAGGAGGCCAGACCTTGGGTCTGCTGGTAAATAAGGGGGCAGAGAGAAAGACAGCAGCTATCAGGAGTTCTTTAGGCAGGAAAATGAAAGCCTGGCTTGCTGGCACCTGTCACACGAGATCAGGGCTGACATGTGTGGTCTGCCATTGCGTGGGGATC
>NDGN011149244.1:0-14783 GCA_002564285.1 Tympanoctomys barrerae | reverse complement strand
GGGTGAAGCGCCTGCCTCTCCTGGAGGAGCCGCCGGCGCGGCGGAGCTGGGGCTGGTGGCGCTGTGGTGCCGCCGGCTCGGGGGAGGGTCACAGTGGCCACCGGCGGCAGTGGCGGCGGCGGCGCGGCCCGGCTCCGGCCAGGCGGGCGGGTGGCCGGGCGGGCGTCCGCTGCCCCGACCGGCCCGAGTCCCGGCCCTCCCTCCATCCCGCTGTCAGCCGGCCTCCGCCGCCGCCGCCGCGCAGGTACCCGGCGCGGAGCCTGGGTTTGTTTACGTCCCGGGAGCGCCCCGGGGGTGGCCCGCAGCAGCCCCGCTCTTTTGTGTGCCTGCGCCAGTGGCGCGGAGCTGCCCGTTCGCGTCCTGGGTACCCCG
Source organism: Tympanoctomys barrerae (assembly GCA_002564285.1). NCBI lineage: Eukaryota > Metazoa > Chordata > Mammalia > Rodentia > Octodontidae > Tympanoctomys > Tympanoctomys barrerae. The sequence continues at coordinate 14,411 of NDGN011149244.1, read as the reverse complement.
CGGGGGCGCTCCGGGGAAACTTGACGAGGGGCGGCGGGGGCGTCCCGCGCGCGGTGTCTTGGGTCGCGGCGTCCTGGACCCGGAGGAGGCTGCAACTTTCCCTGAGCGGCTGCCTGCGCGGGGGGCGCGCTTCCTCTCCGCCGCGGGTCCGACTGCCTGGCCCTAGTTGCGCGCGCGGGGACTCCAGCGGCCCGGGGTGACTCGCCCCGTTTTCTATTCCGGCCCCTTCCTCGGGTTGACCCGGAACCGGGGACAGGGTCTTGTCCTCTCTGCAGGGTCAGCAGGCGTCATGGAGCGCGCGGCTGCTCCGCGCCGAGATTCCTTCTCGGCCCGGGTTCTCGAAAGCAAAGCCACGGGCCCCCCGATAGACTGTGTTGTGCGGGCAAGTGGTTCTGGCGCCGAGCCCCAGGAACGCAATCCGGCGCCTGAGCTGTCGCCGTGCTCAAGGGGTGCGCTGCTGCCTGGCACCCCCCACCCGGAGGAGAGGCGCGTCCTTAGGGTCCGCCCCGCAAATGCTTGCTCCGCGCTCGCGGTGGCTGGACAGCCCCGGGACTCTGCCAGGTGGATGTTGTTTGTAGCCGAAGCCAAATTGAAGGTGAGCGGCTCGTGGGCCAGAAGCTCTGTGAACACTGGGGACCCGGGAGGGAGACAGTCATGTGGCTTAAAAGGATCCGGGGCAGCCTTGCGCTCTTAGGGACCCTGCAGTGTCCTTGGGGAACCGGTGCTGCTCCAGCCTGTAAGGTGTGTACCGAGGTGAACTTGGCTGAACTTTGCTAACCCGGGGACTGCTGATAGTTACCGACAGCACCTGTGGTAGTAAAGCAGACAACTAACTACACATGCAGGCTAGTAAGAAATGGAAGTGGATTAGATTAAAACATAAGTAAGTGGACTCTGGCAACTTTAATTGTATGCCGCTGTTTTCTGCCCTCTCCTACTTAAAAAAACGATAGAGCAGAGTCATAGTCGTTATGAAATTTCCTCTGATTTCTCGCTTAACTAGGAAGAAGAGTATGTGAAGTATGTATTTCTGATAAGATTAGAACTTAAAGGAGCTTGAGTATTTATTGACTAAAATAGATTACTCCGAAGTGTCTATTGTGTAAATTAGATTCCTGAATGTAATGAACACAGTCGAATGGCATTTTTGATAAATTGGTCTACCCTGTTTTAGTAAAAATAGCTCCCTTTTACCATAATTTAATTCTTGTGCTTACTGTAAAACCTGTTCTGGAGTTTTAAGAGATAAGCCTTAATATTCCCCCACCTCTTGTCTTCTCAAATATGACATCCTAGCTTAATACCAGTTTAGTTTTTTTTTTCTTTTTTAAAGCATCCCGGGAGAACTGTCTGGGAAATAGATTTGGTTTCCAGAGAGTTATTAGATTTTATGGACTCAATATAAACACACCTCCCCTTACCCATTGATTAGCTACTTCTTTGGGGAATCATGAGGACATTTAACTGTGTGGCTGTAGGATTTGATTAAGTTTCCCTGGCAGTTTACTTGAATGAATTTTGTGTTGATCTGGAAAACGCAGCAACATCATACAAAATCCCTTCTCAGACTAACACTCTTTTTGCCCAATATCCATTGCCTTTTGGTGGGTAGATAACGATTTGGCCTTAGGTGATTTCCTGTGACTGCTCCGCTGCCTGTTTGAAGACTTCATTTAGATACAGAATGTCAAAGTTCAGGTATAAGGCCAGATTAGTCCTTTCTCTGGGTCTTGGGAGGCCTTTGATTTGGTGTCTGGGAGAGTACACTCTGTTCCCGAAGACAGTAAGTGAGCCGCTGGAACTGCAGTTTGAGCAGGAATTTATTAGTTTCAGACTCTTAGACTGAGGTAGGGTCCCTGTAGGTCTAGTGTCTACTGTGGCCATTGTCACTTGAAGGTGGGGAGGCAGGGTTCAGCTAGACTGACCAGGTCAGAGACTTCAGTGGGTCTGGATAAGATTGGGCAGTTCTATACCTCTTCAGTGCCTCAGTGAGTCATGGTCATGTTCTTGTCTCTCTGCTTCTTGAGTCTTCAAGCCATCAAGCCACTGTGGGGACTTGGAGTTAAAGCCCCAGGAAGAGGGCATCTGGAAATTGTGCTCTATTTGGTTTCCTTTTTAGTCCCAAAGGTTTGCACTATAGAAGTTTCAGTGCATTGGCATTGCTTAGACTAGTTGGACAAGTTTTTATCCTACCCCAGACTTGTAAAGACCAGGCTTTTTTTAAGCAAGAAAAACACCATTGTATAAATTTATCTTTTAAATACACGTTTGAAAAGAGGACACTTTCTTAAAACAAGCTCATGTAACTCTGTTATGTGATTGTGGAGTTCAGAATATTTTGGGATGGGGCCTGCCAGCCCTGGCTTCTCTTTGCAGCGCTATCCTTGCATAGGGACCTGTTTTCCCCTTTAAGGGTCCTCTGCCACAGTGAACTTTAAAAGGTGACTTCTTTTTCAGTATCAGAAAACAATTTAAGTTTTGTCCAAATCCTATTTTCTGGTTGCTTTTGTTTCTTCCAGTCATAGAAGTGTATGTGTCACCAGTTGTCTAAGGCTGTTCCCTATAATCTTTTATTTTAATTAAGGTATTGTGTAGTGTCTTCCACTGCTCCTCTTTTTGGTGTCTTAGAGATTGGGGGATATAAAGGGTTCATTATTAATTACTTGAAGTTTTCGCCTGGGTAAAATTGTGGTTTTTTGTTTTTTTTTTTTAAAGGTAAGTCATTGCAGGAATACAATTCAACTACTGCACCTTCTGGTACTGCTGGGTGTACAGGGGCCCTTTTGTGTGCCCTGTTTCAGGAAAGTTTGAAACGACCTGCTCTTCTCCAGAATTATTCTTCCCTAATCCTCTGAGCTAATCTTAAAAATGCCAAATGATGACCCTACTGAGCCCATGACCTTTGGTGGCTGTTTAAAATGTCTTCTCTGTTGCTGGAGAAAAAAAAAAAAAAATCCACCAGGGTTTATGTGGGAACTGCATGGACACAGTAGTGTGTGCTCTGTGATATTACAGTATGTCTTAGTAACAAGACTCTAAGTAGAAAATCCATTTTTGTTTCAGTTCTGAGGACTAGGGAAGAATAATGAAATGAAAAGTGAAATGAAAGAGGGACAAATTTGGGGAAAATTTGTAAATTTTTAAAGGAGAAATCCATTGTACAAAAAATCCTACATTGATTCAGTTTCCAACCCATGTTCCCCTTTTATGTAATTCACACATTCTGTTCATGTACATTTCACATAGTGTTTGAAAGATGTGTATCTTGTGTGTTATAGTACAAATGGTATATATAGTAACTGAAAGTTGTAGTGTACAGGATCATAATATGCTGCTGTTTAATACATAACTTAAAAATATAATTACTCTCCCCATGAAAAGTCTGATTTTTAGTAGTAATCCTTAAAGACAGAAATGTGTTTACCTAGTTCTTGTGTTTTGTCTGAAGCAGAGTTATCGCTGCAGAGATAGTTTTAGTTTCAACTGAAATTTCCCTGCCTCTCATTTTTTAATTGTATTTTAACATACTTAAAGTGCTCAAAAACCCCGGAAGCATTGTTTTGTGTAAGTAGCAAGTGAACATGTAGTTTAAACACTGAAGCAATTCTGGTATCTAATTGGAAACAGGTGGAATTCCTGGAATCTTTTATTTTAATCTTACGATAACCAAGCGTGGGGACACCTTTTACTTGTAGCTACTCATTTTGTGGACACCATTTGTAGGAGGGCCTCAGTCCTTCATTATACCCCACAAATGTTTACCTGGACATTTCAGTAACACTGGGCTTTATAGGACCTGGATGCCTGTGGATGTCTAGACACTGGGAGGATTGTGTATTTGCAGATAATAGATTGAAAAAGGAATTCTACTGGCATTATTAAAGGATTTATTACTTGTCTTGTTTAACTTTTATAGCAAAGAAATTGTGAGTCTGTGACCTGATTTAGTAAACATTTATTGACCTGAGTGTGTAGATGTGTTTTGTTATACCCTGACAGTGGTTTAGAATTCAAAGAAAAGAGACTTTCCTTAAAGAGTTCTATGTTTAGAGATGTAAGCTGTAATTGCAGCTGAAAAATATTAACTTGGATTGAGGCATTATTTCTAGAAAATATTAATGATGGGCCCCTCTGAATTTTCTGTCATCTTTACTGTTCTAGTTTTCAAAATGTATTTCTGAAAGCCTCTTCACAGTCTTGGTTTTGCTCAGTGTTTCAGAAGCAAGTTTGGGTTTTTGTGTAGGAGTTGTATGTTTGTGGAAGACAACTGAGATTTGCTTTTGAGCTGCTGGTCCTACTGCAGTTTTGGGTTTGTTGAGCTGCAGTGGGTCTTACTTTCCATCAAGGTGTTGAGAAAGCTGGTGAAAGACAGTAGTCTCTGGCAGAGAAAGAGGTGTCTCTGCGAGAAGTGAACTGGAATTGAGGGAGAACATGAGCTTTTGCCCTTATTTGTGTCCTGCCTAAAGTAGCTTTGAAGCACCTGTGTTATAACTTACAAATTTTTAAAAATTGCTTATGCTATACGCTGTGCACATAATATGACAGTTAAAAAGAGGGCAAACAACTCCATTCAAAAGACATCTGATTTGTTGCAAACCTCAAGAATTTTTTCCTTTAAAAAGCAAACAGCTCTCTGATAAAAATAATTCTCATTCTTGCTGTTAATTAAATTCCGATAGAATGATGTTAATGCACAAAGTACAGGCTGTCAGTTTCTTCATGTTAGTCTGAAAGCTTTTCCTTATTGTAGGAGGCCCCAGGCTGTTGGTAGAATTTTTGTGTTTAATAGAGCCCTGGGTCCCAGGAATCCCAAGAATTTCTGTGGCCACTGGATTGCCTGAGCCCCAAGAGGGACTGGTAGGATTCTGCCCACAGGAGTCTTCCTATGCAGGGGAATCCAGTGTGGCTGGAGGTTGGGAGAAAGGAGGATAGGAATATTTCTGCCAGGAGTTTACTGACACTGAAGAGCAGCCCAACCAATAGCTGGGTAAGAGATTCACAGTAAGCGAAACTGACTAGGTCCTACTTCCTTCCATTAAAGTGTTTGTGAAACTGAGTAGGGAATGCCAAGGCAGCTGGCCACACCTTTGTGAGACTGGAGTCCACGAGGTCTTCTATAAGGCAGCCTCCTTCAGCTGACACTTGAAATCCTGGATGTGCTTGACCGTTGGTGATTTATGCAATTCATATAGGAGGAAATTACCAGTTTAAACTCTGAAACACCAGAGAAATGGCTTGTTCTTCTTTCTTATCATTTCTTGAATGTACTGACACAAGGCCTGTTCTTGTCCAACAGCTCTATTTGGCTATATTTACTATTTTTAAAGTCAGTAAGTCAACATTTATTTAAAAAGTTACCTATAATTGTGAAGTGTTTTGAGTTTGATCAAGGGAAAAACAAATGGACAAATTAGTTGTTTCTTAAGTGAATATTGCGAAATTGTAAGAAATAGAATGTCATTCTTACTGTCATTAAAAACTTAGCTGGGCGTTGACAGCTCTTTATTAAATGGAAGACATTCAGATCCTGTCCACCCAGCATATGGGGGAAAGAAAAAATAAAACCAACCACAGCTCAAAAGCCTCTTCCCATTTTTCTCTTCCAAAACAAGATAGTCTTTCTTAAATTGGGTCTTCCCCCCACCAATAAATTATGGCAATGTTGTATTCTAGCATAGTTTTATATTTTTCCATTTCTCCTTTTTTTTTTATTTTGGTTGAACTCAGGGCCCTGTGCTTGCCAGGGAAGCACTTATTCTACTGAGCCATTTCCCTGGCTAGTTTTATATTTTTAAGAACAAAAGACTTATGAACTCATTTTTGTTACCTTTGTTCACTTATTCTTTTGTACCTGTGAGGTTCTTTGGTTTACTGCCACTTTACCTTCTATACTTAGGAAGTTATTATTTAGATAAAAATGATTTGATAAAAGTTTGTACCAGACACAAAAGGTAAACCCTTCTCTTGAAGAACCTGAAGCTGTGAACATCAGCAAGGCCTGGGGGCTAGTGGTTAAGGCAGGGCTGCTATGGAGCCGCCCTCAGCTGCCAAGTGCCAGCCTGGAGCGCCTGCTGTCACCTCTGCCTGTCATCTCTTGCCCTGCTCCTGCCCTGCCACACCTGTCTTTCCTTATGTTGTGACAACTTTTTCCCTCTTTTTTACTGTAAGTATTTGTGGAACTCCATTATTTTGAGATTCTTAGAATAAAGCTACAATGTTAATGAAAATTTAAAATAAAATTCTTGCCAGAAGGGAATGTACGTTTGATTTTTGATGAGGTTTAGAAAGACTTTAGTGTTCCCCTTAGGAATAGGACATTCTTTGACTCCCATCACCATTTTTTGTATCATTTCAAAAGGTATGCAAGTAATAGCGAAATACATTCTGTTTTTTTCCCCCCCATGTGATAGTTAACCTAAGATGTAAACCTATGTAATCTGGTGTTATATTGTTCTGCTCCGGCCTTGCTAAGGGAGTGAATAGCAACAGCCTGTGGAACAGACATTTCAAAGGGAAAGATTCTGAGTCCCCAGAATGCAACTAAAATTATGAGTAAAGCTGTAAGCCAAATTCCATTCTTGTTCACACAGCAGAGAGGTTATAAGCTGTATAGCTTTGAAATAGAAAATTGTGAGCTTGGGAGCATTCATTTAAGCAAGTGTAGAAATGTTAATTTACTGGATTTGCTTATTATAGCTGTACCTCAACTTGATTTTGCAACAGTGCATGCTATCACATATTTGGTCAAGTAGGAGACAGGTTCAAATTGGGAGTCATGTTTCTGCTCTGGAGGCATGTATAGGATCATGGAGCCAGACAGGAAGTTTGGACTGCTACAGGGCTCCCCTTGCAGGTGACTTGGTTGGTCACAGACCTTACAGTCATGGGTGAACACAGGACCCATGAGGTGGCTTGGCACTTTGGTATTCTGGGCCATGGAGTTGTAAAGCTGTCACCTAGACCTACCTGGCTGTCCCAGAAGGCAAGCTCAGTCATCTCTTTTCCTCCACCCAGTCCTTAGCCCTGGTACCAGTTTGTCAGCATTAATGTGGGAGTAGGAAAGGAAGGATATTGCCAGTTATGGTTGAAGGTCATTGTCAGGGGAGTTAGAAGTGGTTTGTGATTGTTTAACATGGATGGCTCTGTGTCAGTATGTAATTATGCTGTCATAACGCGCTGATATATTTTTTTCATGTGTATTCAGTCAGTTTTGGGGCTGCTTATTGAAACTCTTTTCTAACATAACACAAACCAAGTGTGAGATCTTTGTTTGAAAATTCACCATTCAAAGCAGGTCACAAGTCATTATAGATGTGCGTGCCAGATTAATTCTCCCCAAACCATTGATTTCATCATGTCATGCCTTTCCTTAAATACCCCACAATGGCTCACTTTGGCACCTGGTAGAGACTACAGTCAAGCTGCCAGACAGTTTCTGGTGGGTGTCTCTACTTTACCTAAAACTTTCAAATGATCGCAGAGTCTTGCTTATTTTGGAAAACTCCCTCACACTCCCTCTCCATTTGAGCATCCAGCCTGATTTCATACATTCAGTTCTTCCTTTGCCCTGTGTTCATTGCCTTGAGGAGTGGGTAACAATGCTAGGACCTGGGTTTGATGGAGCTGTATGCCTGAGGCTGCAGGAAAATTTTGGAAATCAGGCATGGGTTTTTGTTTTATGTGCCATAAATACAGTTATGTGTTCTTTAACCAATGTATGGAAAGAATTTAATAAATGGAAGTAAGAATAAAACACATATTAGTGGTTCTCCAGATGCTGCCATTTTAATATACTTGGCCTACCTTTGACAATACCAAAAAAGAATCAAGTTTGGGCTGAGGATGTAGCTTGGTGGTATAGCACTTTACTAGGTAGGGAAGAAGCTGTGATTCTTTGGGGATATGAGGGATTTGGAGCATGCTGGAGGAGCCCTGGAGAGAACGAAAATTTGAGCCCAGTTCTGTGCAGTTGGCCAGATGTTGGAAAGGGCTTTTCAAGAGAACTGATGTAGGATAGCTGGGGACCCTGGAGGCTTCCCTCTAAACACTAGCTCCTTCCTTCAGTGCCTCTGATTCCTACTTGGTAGCTATTGCAACACCCATGGTACCCTCTAAACTATTCCTGACCACACAAGTGCCTTCTACCCCTGCTGTCCTGCTCTGCCCTGAGAATAGGATCCCTCATAGTTGGTAACTACTGCTTGCACTCGAGCACTGTGGCCTCTCAAGGGCATAGTTCTTAGTGTTCTTATATGGGACTCTCGCAAATAGTTAATTTAAGAATGAAAACTTGAACCCCCCCGCTCTTTAAAATTTTATTTTATTGTTTTGTTTGTTTTGGTGGTGTTGGGGATCAAACCCAGGACCTTGTCCATTCAAGGCAAGAACTCTGCCACTGAGCCATATCCCCATCCCTCTTTTTTATTTTCCCCTTCTCTTTTCTCTCTTCTCTTTTCTCTTTCTTTTTTCTTTCTCTTTCTCTTTTCTTAGTTTAGGCTGGCATTGAAATCAAAGTTGGGATGCTGTGCATGAACCCCTACAATTGAGATACATCCTCAGTCCGAACTTGATTCTTTCTGATGTTTTGAAAGGCAGGTCAAATATATTAAAATGACAGCATTTAGAAAACCACTGGTAGAATATGTTTCAATTTTACTCTCATTTATTAAATTCTTTCTTTGCATAACATTGGCTAAAATATTCATAGTTCTATTTATGGCACATAAAACAAAACACATTTTAAAAGATAGAATTGGGTCAAACTTCATTGACAGACATCCATTCTTTGAGTCTGAATGGAATGACAACCCCTTCCCCCTCCCCCCCCAAAGAGAAAGCACTTTAGTGTAGTTATCAGAACCTAACAAATTTAAGGAGCAGATAGCCCTCAGGTTTGGGTGTCAGTGCTGGAGGAATGTCTCATATTTGCCTGTGCCCCAAAAACTTTCCCTCTGGTCCTGGCATATGGCCAGCTATTTCAGAACAGTGGCCCTCATAGCCTGCATGGTTTGCTACTGCTTCACTTAAAAGTATCTAGAGTGTTTTGGTGGCAGTGCCATCATTGTCTGGCTACACAAGCTTTTGTGTGAATTGGGGGAAGAGGGGACTTCTGGATGGACTAAGAGAGCCAGAATATTCCCATGGAGGATAAGGCCTGTATGTTCAGGGAAAGGGTGGTAGGGAGAGGTGCCACTCTAGGTAGGAAAGAGGATGCACTCTTTTGTGGGTAGGAAAGATTTTGGGGGACTGAAGGAATATCTGGGATTGAACCCCTGGCCAGTAGGACAGTTGAACTTGGTAGAGAGGTTGGTACTGAGGTCTCGAAGATGAATTGAGACTGAAACCACAGAGGGTTCTCTTGGAGATTTGGTTAGAGCTGTGGAATTCTCTATTTTTGGAGGTGCAGTAGGTTGAATTTTTAAATTTAACTTGGATTCCCATCTTCATGTCCACTTTCCTATCCTGGAGCTAGAGCTTCTGTGATGTTGGGTAAAAAGAAGGTAGAAGGAAGGAACATACAGCTTCTCGAACTGGATCTCCATGTGGTGGCTGGTTTATGTGTACTGGTGTCCACTGGTGTATGTTGAAAGGACAGGAGGTTTTTTTTTTTTTTTTTTTTTTAAATAGGGTCCCACTATATAGTTTAGGCTGGACTTGAACCCACTATGTAGCAAAGGAGGTTTTTTTAAAATTTAATTTTAGGGAAGGGTCTATAGGGTGCTTATGGTCTCAGTACTAGATCAAACTCGTAGTGATCTGCCTGTTTGCAGCCTTCCAAGAGCTGAGATTACAGGCACACGCCACCACATCCAGTTTCAGTTGCCCTCTCAGCACACCACTGGGGTGGGGCCAGCATGGCAGGCCCAGGGATTGAACCCCTGGCCCCTGCACTTGCTGAGCTATTGGGCCACATGCTGGTCTTAAGTGTGTGGTGATTCTCCTGTCTCAGGCTCCTAAGTGCTGGGATTATATGTGTGTGCCACCATGCGTGGATGCAAAGGAGCTTTTTATTTATTTATTTATTTGTTTGTTTATATGTATTTAGTACAGAGTCTACAGGGTCTCACTATGTAGATCAGACTTGTAGTGAGTTTCCTGTTTTCAGACTCCCAAGCGCTGGGATTATGGGTGTGTGCCACCACGCCCAGTCTCAGTCACCCTCTCAGCACGCCCGAAGGCTGGCATGGCATGCCAGGGATTAAACTCTTGTGCTCTAAGCAGGCGCTTTAGTCTGCTGAGCTATCTGACCAGCCCTCAAAGGAGCTTTTAATGTTAATGTTTTTGTTTATTGCCAGCTCACATATCCTTGGGCATCATATCCAGGCACTGTTTTAGACTTTCAGTTTATTCCATGGGGTGCACACACACACACACACACACACACTCTACAGTGGAGGGTCAGGGTCCCTGCTGTGTATGAGCTGAACTGTCAGGTGAGACAATCGGATCATTGTGAGGAGGCCAACACCCTTATCTAGGGGATGCTCAAGATGAGCTACGGGTAGTACTGGGTCTCTTGAGGTTGAATTTGGCCTGGGTTGGGGGTGGGGTGGGGAACCTGTGGGGAGGCCCCTTTGGTGGAACCTGGTTGCCTCTGTGACTTAAGACTTCAGATTCAGCCTAGACTAGAGGCACTACAGTTGTGTCCTCAGGGCCTGTAAGCACTGCGACAGACTTCATTTATCCAGTGCTTCAACACAGTGATAGAGGGTGGGCTTAAAGGAGTCTTCCTTGCCACCTTTCCTACATCCTCAGATGCTGAAAGAATTTTGGGAGGTGGCTGGTGCAGATATCTACCTGGTTGAACTGCACAGGTGTATTAAAAAACAAGTGGGTAATGGGACCCAAGCTTCAACATTGGATGTGACTCAACCATGTGAGGAGGCAGTTTGGCATTTCTTTATTCATCTTTATTTGCCTTTGGTTGGTAATCCTTTGTAATTCCCTGGTTTCATGATGTAATTCTAATGGAATTAAACTTGAACACTTCAAAATTGTGTAATTAATTATGTTCAGCTTCAATTACAATGACTAATTATAGTGATACCTGGTGGCAAGTCAGGTAAGTAGTCGTGGGGGGTTTGTGCCTGCTAGGTATTAGGACAGTCACTTGCTATCAGGCCTTGCAGTGGCCATACCCTGGGGAGCCTGGCTGCCTTCTGTCTGCTCAGGTGGTCTGGTCTCTCCTTCCTAGGACCAGCTGTCCAAGTAGGCATGCAGGGAGGCAGCAGTAGATGTGCTGTCTTGTATGAAGTTGGAGTGGTGAGGGGTTCTGTTTACCTGGGAAGCAAGGGAGGTGCAGACAAGTGACCATGAGAGTTCCAGCATTGGAGAGATAGCTATGGAGGAGGGAAAAAATACAAGAACCACCTTGGAGTGTGCTAAAGATGAAAATCAAGTTTAAAAATTTCTTTGAGCTACTATTTCTATGAGGCCAAGGCACAAAACTCTGAGATCCATATACCAAACCATTAATCCCTAAACCAGAGCTCTGAGCTCACAAACTTCTCAGAAAGTTCACTTGTGCCAATAAGAGTGGTTTTATTTGGTATTAGGAAGTCTTGTTAAGAAACCTTCACCCTGGGGCCGGGGAGATGGCTCAGTAGGATAAGCGCTTGCCTGGCAAGCACCAAGGCCTGACTGAGTTCAATCCCCAGTTCCACCAAAAAAAAAAAAAAAAAAAGAAAAAAAAGAAAAAAAAACCCTTCACCCTCCTACACTGTTTCCTCTAAAGCCAGTATCTAGACATCTTCCTTTGATGGGGCACAGTTTTGGAGCTGTCCTGGGATGGTAGTATAGTGTGTTTGTGGAGGACAGAGTGGCTGGCAGCTCTCTGGTCAGCTGCCTGCTTTCCTGTTCTTTAAGTTACCTTGCTGTAGCTCACACAGTGGTGCTGGGGGTGGTACTTGGTGCCTGCTTGGTACTTGGTTCTTTAATGTGTCACACTAGAAAGTAGTTATAGTGCCAGTGACCAAGTCCCTGTGCACAGCCTGATCCATGTGGAGGGCATGGATGTGGGGATCCTGCTGGTGTCTGGATGAAGCCCATTAGCACACTAATGAATGATGGGTTTTATTTTTGAAAATAATGGAATTTGAAAATATTGGATTACACAGATAGTTTTAAAAAGCTACCTTTTGGGGGAGACAGTCCAGAAAGCCTTTGGGGGCAGGATTTCCATTTTGAATATGCTGCTTGTTGACCTGAGACACAGATGGCTTCTCTGTCACAGTTTCTCTGATTTGTTTACTTTCCTTTTTAAGGTAAAATTTATATCCCATAAACTTTATCCTTTTCAAGTTTATAATTCATTTGTTTTAGGATATTAACAGTGTTTTGCAGCCAGCCATCACTACTATCTGGTTCAGAACATGTCCAGCACTCCAGGAATCCCCTGCCTGTTCCTGTCATTCTTTGTCCTGTCCTGTGGTCCATGTAACATCAGTCTACTTTCTGACTGGGTTTGCCTGTCTTGGGTATTTCACATAGAAATGGAATCACAGTATGGGGCTTCTTTCCCTTTACATCATGTTTTCAAGGTCCATCCAAGATGAGTCACTCACATACCAGTACTTCACTCCCCCCCTTTTAATTTGTAGTACTGAGGCTTGAACTCAGGGTCTTTCACTCCCCCAGTGAAATACTGGTGTATGAGTGATTCAAAATGATTTAAACCTGATTTAATTTTTAAATTTTGAGACAGGGTCTTGCTAAATTGGCCAGGCTTGGGGGCTCGGGAGATAGCTCAGTAGAATAAGCGCTTACCTGGCAAGCGCAGGGAATATTCATGTCTTAACCTTCCAGAATGCTGAGATTACAGGTGTGCACTTTGGCACCTAACAACTTTTCAGTTTTTTTTTTTTTTTTTCTTTTCTTTTACATGTAACTCCCTGCTTTCCACAGTTTATTGTAGCCCCCAGGCTGGTTCCGTTCTACTGCCTTCTGCCCTGTTCTTTCTGCTGACCCCTCTTCCAATTATTAATGTGCTGTTACTCTCCTTGGAAACAGCACTGTTTACAACTAGATTAGCAGATTAGGATGGGAGCAAACCTATTCTGACTCTGCCTCCCACCGCCCTTCCTCACCATCAGGGTCTCCTCCTTAATAGGGCTGAGCAGTTGTTCTGGGAAAACCATTTGCTGCCTGTGGACTTATTTGTGTGAGACAGAACAGACAGGACCTGTCACTACCATCTTAACTTTACAGGGTGAGGTTGCAGGCCCGAAGACAAAGTCGAACAGAACAGGATGGGCTAAGGTACCTGGGCCTTTTAGTAGCTCCGAGTTTCTAAATATGCATTTCGTTGTCATCTGTGATGGGAGAAAGCAAAACTTCCTTTTCTTTTTTTAAAATGGAACCGGGGATTGAACTCGGGCTCTTGCGCTTGCCAGGGAAGTGCTTATTCCACTGAGCCATCTCCCCGGCCCCTCAAAACTTCCTTTTTATTCCTGGTTGGGTCTTTAGTTACTGGAAAAGCATTCTGAAACAAAATGTCACAATTCAGACCCAGATCCTGGCTGTATGTAGTTGCACACACCTGAAGTCCCAGCTTATCTGGAGACTGAAGCAATATTGCTTGGGCCAGGAGGTTAAGTCTAGTTTGGATGACAGTGAGACTTCATCTTAAAACAGAAACAAAAATAAAAGCAAAACCAAAAAACCCCAAGACAACATTAAAACACAGATTCTGAAGGTTTACTCCTGGTAGGTGTGGGTTGGTGTGGTTGGAGAAGAGTGTGTTTGAGATGCATAGGTCCTGAGTGAGGTCAGTTTGAGTGTGAAGGGGACATGTGTGCCCTCAGTTCTCTTTTCTAATGGCAAGCAGAATTTCATTTGCTAAATCAGATGTCCCTCAATACTTTAATTCCAGACACTAAAACATTAAGCAATTAGAACAGTTAATATTCAGTTAAGTATAATTAGAAATGTGTAAATTATGAATGAAATTGGCAGATTCTGTAGGTTGAAGCAAAATACCGAAGCTGTTTTTAGTTGTGTATGTGTATCTGTGTGGCTATCATTTCAAGTAAGTGTATCATCCCACCTTGTTTGTGGAAAAGAAATCAAGAGCTGTTGATACTGTTTGTTATGATTTTAAAAGTTTAAAGAGCATCTTGCCAGTTGTTTTCCTATGTTAAAAGATACTAGATCGTTAAGTCAAGTTAACATTTCCATTTCTACACAAGGGCAAAAAAACAAAAAAGCCAACTTTTTTTTCTTTTTTTTTGAGACAAATGATATAATTTAGGCTGGGCTTGAACTCACTGTGTAACTCAGGCTATCCTTGCACTTGTGGCAGTCCCTCCTAAGAGTTAGGATCATAGTTGTGTGCCACCACACCAGCCCATTTTTTTTTTTTTTTTTCAGTACTGGGGATTGAACTCAGGACCCTGCACTTGCCAGGCAAGTGC
>NDGN011149217.1:0-14800 GCA_002564285.1 Tympanoctomys barrerae | reverse complement strand
AAAAAAAAAAATGTAATTTGCCCAGCATCATTTCTTATAAAGCCTGTCCCTGCTCAGCTGGTGAAAGGTGAGTTGGCTCCTTGGCTCCTTGGCCAAAGATGAGTTGAATACATTTGTGTGGACCTATTTCTGGTGTTCGATTCTATTGATGTATTTACTCTCTCATCAGAACCACATTGTTTTTATTTAAGCTATTTCCTGGATGATACTTTTATCATCTATCATATCCAGAATGATCAGACTGTAGGTTCACATGGCCACCCCGCGTGCAGGAGGAGTTGGGTGGTGGTCCTTTACACCTGGATGTGTTATATCCAGCTAAAGATTAGCTTGACAATCAAGCTCACAGTGTGTCAGCATCCTGCTGGCTCTGGTCCTTGCCCCCAGAGAGACTACTAAACTTCATCCAGGTTCCACTCAGTTTTCTCACCTTTCTTGAAGTCTAACATGGGCCAGACATCAACCAGGAGTCAGCTGTTTCTGTGCACTGTCCAGAAATTCCCAATCTGCTGTAGCAACTCAGCAGGTCTTCAGTTTATTGCTTGGAGTGGTTGCAGCATTATCTTTGCCTCTGAGTCTACATCACTGAAAAGAGTGGGCGTCCATATTTTCTGCCTTGCCTGGCTATGGTAAAAGAGATGTTGATGCATGGCTGTGGCAGAAGCCAGTTAGCATGAAGTGGGAGAAAAGGGTGATTCATGCTGAGCCCAACTCTTATGCTCTTATGCATTCTCTTTCCTGGCAGCTATGCCAACCAGCACAGTGTTTTTGAGGCAAACAAAAAGTGAAAATAAAAACACATACCTTGTGTGTCAGTCCAGTGGGTTCTATCCAGGAGCCATTAATGTAACATGGGAGAAGCGGACCCAGGAGTTTTCCCAGTACCAAAGGATTTCCTCAGATGTATGTATTGGTCCCATCATCAAGAATGAAGATGGTATATATAGTGTCACCTGCTACTTGAAACTCAATGCTTCTGTGGGAGACAATGGAACCATCTACTCTTGTGTGGTATGCCACACATCCTTGCACACCAGCCAGAGGGTGAACTACACACTGCTTGTGAAAAGTAAGCATCTTCTTACACATTTCTTCTTCACTGTGTGTCTTGAGCAGTCTCAGGTGTTTGATGGGGAGAATGAGTAAACTTGGACTAAGGGTATAATCAGGGTTCTGGCCCAGGTCAGCCCCCAGGATGGTAGTCTGTGTTCAGTCCCTAGGCCAGCCAGATGGTGTGGTAGTTGGAAAGGGTGAAAATAGTCATTAGGTGGAAACAGATTACTTGTTAGCTCTGGGCATCTTCAGGTTGCTTGTTGCTTCATGTGGCTTGGAGTGGGAGTCCTAGCAAGGGCTAGGGAAATGGTGATGGTGCCTTTTCTAAATTCCCTAATGATCAGGGGCTGTGGGGGCCAAGGGCTCTCTAGTCAGGTTTCAACTCCACTAGCTGTTGTCTGTTAGAAGCTAAATCAGGAGTCATTTATAGCCTGTGTCTCAAGACAAGGAGGCCCTACCATTGTGATCCTACAGATGCCCACTACTCTCTACAGACATAGCAGATCCCTAAGATAACCCAACTTCCCACAGAACTTCATACTGCTGGGATGTTTTGGGCCCCAAATAGGTTTCCCTGTTCATAGTTGCGGTATTGTACAGGGGATGACCCTATTGGTCAAATATATGTTTATGAATTGAGAGAAGTAAGGGAGGTGGCCAAGTAGGTACCTTGGGGGATGTGATTGGGTAAGCCAGATGTGTCTGTGGATGATCCTAAAAGGAAAAAGGAATTGTTTTTGGAACAAGGGCTGGGATATGTGCAGGGCATGTGTAGGGCATGGAGAGTGGGTGCATCACTGAGTGATTTACTAGAGGAACAGATACAACATAGGATATACAAATATAGAAGAAATTACAAGATTGGCTTATGAGAGTCACCCACAGAGTTGGGCCAGGAAAAGTGAGTGCAGAGAGTGAGTGCACGCTGGAGACTGAAGGATTCAATCCAAGGTCAGGAGGCTGATGGGTCTATGAGGGAAGGCTTCGGAGTCTATGCCAGAATCCAGAGAGTCTGGGATGTAAGTCAGGAGATGATGTCTAAGCCAAAGTTGAAGACTGGAGCTCCTCTGAAGAACAGAAGCAGAAGTGTCCTTCATCCATCTCCCTTTACACTATCCAGGCAAGGAGCGACCCCAGGGTGGGTCCACTACACCGTAGGGTGTAGAATTTGCTGATCCAATTTAGCTAATTTTCTCTTAACTAAACTTTACAAGTTAACACAATTAAGCAAACATTACAGTGGGAAATTAAAATACGATTTGTGTGCGTGGTAGGAGGGCTCTGAGTTCTGTAAGCAGTAAGAGATGGTATAGTCAGGAAGCTGGGAAGATGTGCTTGGCTTGTAACATGTGGTGTGCAGTGTTTAATACTGCACTGTTTCTCAGACAAATGCGTAGTTTTCTGATGGTGAGATGTGTGTGATAGGAACGATGATGCTGAGACCTGTGGCTTTAGGTTGGTGGTTGACTCTCTTGACAGGAAAATGCCACAAACCTCACAGGTGCTAGCAGGTGTTGTCTTGTGAGGGGTATCTTAGGCTCTTACCAATGGTTTCTTTTCACTGTTTTTCTCTTTTTTTCTGCAGAAGCTGAGAAGATAAATCACATCTGGATCCTTACTTTTGCTCCTATTGCACAGATTTTAATAGTGGTTGTTTTTTACTATGTTTGTACAAGGTAAGGGGCTCTGTCTTAGTTGCTCTTCTTGTGGCTCACGCCTGAAGTTAAAGGGTGAAAGATTTATTTAGCTCACAGTTTGTCAAGGTTTCAGTTCATAATCAGCTGGCCTCAAGGTAGGGAGGCTTGACAGCAGCACAGTTCATGGTGGGCAGGATGCAGTGCAAACAACAAGAGACTTTAGCAGCACCCCCATACTTTATCTAGGCTACTGGGATTAGGGCAGTGCCAAATCAGTGGACTGATTTAGTAATCACACAACCTCAATCCCAGCATTGCATCATGAATGTGTCACACACTCTAGATCCAGTCACCTCTGAAAAAACACCACCTATGTCCTCATGAATTTTTTGGGGGGGACATCTAAACACAAGTGCTGTTGTCCTCCCAAACTCATACACATCCCTTTATGAAAAAAGCATTTGGTCCTTCTCTAAGTGTTGCTGAAAGCTCTTTAACATTGCTGAAAAGTGCAAGTCAAAGTCTTCTCTGAGACTTTAGGCAAACTCTTAGCTTTGAGTCCCTATACAAATGAAAGGAAGTTAAACATTTCCCACATTCAATGGCATAAATTAGACCTTTCCCTTCTAAAAGGTGCAAATAGGGGGAGAGAAAGGGATGGAGCCAAAGCAAGTCCAAAATGCAGACAGGCAAACATTAAGTCCTGTAGTTCCATGGGCAGCCTCCAAAGTAATCTGTGAAAGGATGTGAACTGAAAGGGCTTGGGTAGCTTTGCACCTGCAGTACTTCCTATGATTATAGTTTCCATGGCTTACCTCTGGGGCCGGCTCTGCTCCTTCCTTGCACTTTTCCTCAGATGATCCATGTTCCTGACTTCCCCACAGTTCTGGGATCTCCACTGTTCCTTCAGCTTCACATTCAAAGCTTCACACATTTCTCTCTCAGGGCCACACTGCCTGGTATCCCAGACCTTCTCCTGAAATCTGAGTTGAAACTTTCCTCAGCCCTTAACTCTTGCATTGTGCATGTGCCTAAGACCAGCACCACGTGGATGATGCCAGGGTCTGCTGCCAGCTATAGCAGTAGCCAGGCTTCCTTCTTTCTTAGCTGTAGGTGTTGAGTGCCTATGACCCAAATCCTGAGGAAGAACTTGTCTAGGTCACTGCCATTCTGGAACCTAGTACACTGGGACTCTCTTTGCAAACCAAAGTATTTAATTTTTGCAATTTTGAAGCTTTAAAGGTTGTTATTCCTGTTGCTTCTAGTGATGTCCTCAGGCCATCTTTTCTATTCTCCTGTTCCTTCTCAGCAATCAAGATTTCCTGTCCTCTGCTCTATTTTTACAGTCCACAGCCTTCTTGGAACTTTTCTTCAGGTCAAATTCAAAAAATTTTAAATCATTTTGCTGGGCTCTTTGCTCTTCATTCACAACAAAGCTGGGGAAAAACCCTAAGCAGAAGTCATGCCCCAGCCTCAATGTTAGGCTGCTTTGAAATTTCTTCTGTCAGATCAGTTAGCCCACCACCCTTAATCTCAGCCTCAGTCTCAGACAGAGTCTCTTGACAAGAGCAAAATGCAGACAAACTTTTTGCCAAGCCATAATGCACACTAACTGGATTCCAACAGCCAATGCCGTCCTTCCCAGAAGAAATCTCCCAAGCCCAGACTTATCATTTCTATCTGTCTTGTGGTCTTCAGAGCTCCATCAAGTGTGGGTGTAGTTCTTTCAGAGCTCTGACCAGAATATTTCGTCAAGTATAGCCTAAGGTATTTCAGCTCTCCTTTCTCTTCTGGCAGCTCCAAACCTTTCCAAACTCTTTCCATAAGCCATTCTCAAGGGTTCTTGAACTATATGGTCAGATAGAGTCATGACAATGACTCCACTTCTGGTTCCAGAATCTGTCTCAGTTACTTTTCTCAATGCTGATAAAATACCTGATACCCAAAGTTAAAGGGGGGAGGATTTATTTAGCTCACAGTCTGCCAAGGTTTCAGTCCATAATCATCAGGCTCGAAAGCAAGGTGGCTTGGTAGAGCAGAACAGTTCATGGAAGGCAGAGTATAGCAAAAGCAACAAGAGATCTTAGCTGCTTTTTTCCCTGTTTCTTACATACTCAATCTAGACTCTTGGGAGTAGGGCAGTGCCCAGTCAATCAGCAGACCGATTTAGTAATCACACCCCCTTAATCCCAATTTACCATGAATCACATACTCTTGATCCAGGCACCTCTGGAAGAAGCCCCATCTATGACTGCACAAGTCTTTGGGGGGACATATAGACACAAACTGTAACAGGCTCTGAAAGAAAGTATAGTCCTTTGTTTTGGACTTGACTAAAAAAAAAAAATCTCAGGATCATGGTCAGTGGGAAGGATTAGGGAGTTCTGAGGGTTGGTGCTGGTGTGTTGTGTTGAGTGTAGTTCTTTCTGATGTGCTGGGGATGAACTTTGATGTGGGATCACCATGTGTTCATTTATGACTCTGGAGAGAAGCACTGTGAAGCCTTCTCTGTCACCATACAGTACAAGTGACACTGTGGATTGAACCTGACCATGTGGGCTCAGACTAAGGCTTTGAGCTACACACGGCTGCATTGTTCTCAGGCACATAGAGACCACAGCTGAAGTGTGGGGATTCCCTCCTGTGATTGCTCATGTTTCCTAGAAACTGCAGTGGGATAGCTCACTAGCAGCTTTCACTACTTGGTCAAGACTTTCTAATCCTTGCTAGCCATTTCCACATTAAGTCCTTGACTGCGGCCCAAATAGTGAGTGTCACAGTGTTAGCTTTAGAAACCAAGGAGAGGGGTGCATTTGTTAGTTAAAATGGTTCTAAGTGATATAGTTCTCAGTTATTTATGAGCCTGCCAAGGTGAGATTGGTGCGGGAGCTGATACTTCTCAGCATAAATAGAAAGTGAGAAAACGAGTTAGTGAAGAAAAAAGCTTTTCATTTCATATTAGTTAACTGACTCATGGATCCTGTTCTATTGCTTTGAGCTAAGCCAATGAAAAAACTGGATGTACAGTGGTTTTCACATGTTTCTTGTGATGTTCGTGACTTTTGTGTTTTTCATGGCCTTTCTCTGGTTCTTATATCCAGGTGCTCTTCATGTAAACAAATGTCGAAGAATGATATTGAAGATGGGCTGGGAGTGGACATGCTGGCTATTCTTGAGGCCAAAACACTGTCTGAGTCAGGCCAACCTGGGGCTCAGCTGAGCCAGAGGAAGTCAGTGCGTCTACAACATGAAGATTCCAAGCTTTGAGCCATCTGCTGAATTCAATGGCTTATCGAGTATTTATCACATTCATAGGAAGACAGAGAGGAGCGCACCTACAGCCTAAAGTGGACTATAGATGAGGCACTGATGGTGTGGAGTCTTTCTTCTATCCAGCCAACACACCAGGAGAACACAGGCATCCCACTGGGCAGCACTGGAACTCTCAGCGATCTGGAGATTTGAGTACCGGATCTCACTGTGATTCAGAGACCAGCATAGCTAGAGAACCAAGAGGAGCATTCTGGACAGGCAGTGACAGTCACAGACAGTTGCAGAGCCTGAGTGGTAGCTATGCAAACAGCAGTACCAGAGGCAGAAGCCACAAGCAACCAGCCAAGAGGCTGAGCCGAAGAGCAGCTCGAGGCTTCGTTGTTCATGCCCTGGGGACTTTGAAAAAAGTAACTGGTGTGAATCTTATATCGGTGTACAAATAACATATGCTAATCTTAAGGTGGTGCAAACATTTTTATGATAAAAATATCTTTTTTAAAAAAATGTATTTGGTTGTTAGAGGGTCTCACTGTACAGCTCAAACTCATAGTGATTCTCCTGTTTTCAGCCTCCCCAGCACTGGGATTATAGGCATGCGCCACTATGCCTGGACCCTGTGGCTGGCTCAGCCCTCTCTAGGGGTAGAGCTGGCATGGCATATGGTGCTGGGGGCCGGACTTGCCTAAGCTCACCTAAGCAGGCACTTTAGTCTACTGAGCTATCTTGCCGGCCCCAAAAATATATTCTTTTTTTGTTTTGTTTTGGTTTTGGTGGTTCTGGGGATTGAACTCAGGCCCTTGCATTTGCCAGGCAAGTGCTTACTCTACTGAGCCATCTCCCCGGCCCCCAAAAATATATTCTTGAAAGGGTTCAGCAGATAAGATTTTTGGCCTGCCAGCCACATGGCTGTTACCTCCATGGCTATAAGTTATCACGCAGGTACACTGCTGTTGTGGTTATCACAAGCTAGTTTAGAGTCAGAAAATAAGTTTGGAACTAGACAGAAGCATAAGAAGCTTCTATCCTGCTCCAATCAAGAAGAGCCAAGGGCCCAAACCCCTTGGTTGGCACAGATGACTCCAATCCTTCATGCGACTCTATGTCCATGTCATGCACCTTAGCTTTACAGTAACCTCAGGCCCACTCCCTGGATGTTGGGCTCAAACATGTGCCTTGCTTTATTTAATGTAAGAATGTGACTATAGGCCAGTTCCCACTGTGAACCCTGAGAGGCCTTTCATGTCTTCCTTTGCTGTCTTTGGTGCTTCTGACATGAAAAGGACAAGTCCAGGCTGGCCTGCTGGAGGATGAGTGATACTGGAAGCACAGCCCCGTCATCCTAGGTGGAGGGGCAGCTACTTTTGCACGCCTGACCTCATGGGTGGCCATTGTAAGTCAATCTTGTAAATTCTTACATGTCGCATGTCTTTCATGAAGTCTGTTCCTCGAGAAGCACTGAGTGTTTCACTCCACATTGTCCTGTATGATGTTTTCCTCCTCCATCCTGTTCTCCTCTCTCTGCACAAATGGCTTGCATTGTGGTCTGAGGCTTTTCCCTCTTCCTCCTCCTCCTCCTCCTCCTCCTCCTCCACCACCACCTCTTCCTCCTCTCCCCTTTATCTTTCACAGGGATCACCCCAAATAATTCTTGTGAACTTCTCACTCCCTTTGGAATCTGCTTTCCAGAAGACCAAAGGGACCCCAAAAAGGACTGAGTAGAATTATACTGAGGGCCATGGTGCTTTTATGGCTTCATCCAGGGTGACAGTGCCTGAGAACAGCAGAGTGGTGACAGACAGCAGGGAATGGAGATCCAACTGGAAGGCTCTTCATGATGACCAACACCAGCGCTCAAGCACAGACCACTCAGGCTGCCTTCCAAGGAGACGGAACTATAGAACGATTCTCATTTCTTTTCCAGCATGGATTGGGAAAAGAGGACAGAGTTGGAATTGAACTGAAGCAAGTTTCGGTTGTTTATTTCCCTCTGGGTTACCCTGAAGTTAACCTTCCACCTTCCCCAATGACAACAGTATTATTTCAAGTGTAGTAGAGAATAAAGTGAAACACAGCTGCGCAAAGTCTGCTCTGCTTCCGCTGGAGTGTTGGTGGTCTGGGTAGGAAGAGTTTGGGACATCGTTGTGCGGCAAAGCTTGAGATCACCTGCTGAGAAGGAGGTTTGGGATTAGCAGAAAGCAGCTGCCCTGGGCTGCGAACTAGGCAGAGGCGTGGGAGGTGCCGACTGTACTGTTCAGCTGGTGCCTGCTTCCCAGGAAGGTCTTGTGTCGTGTAGGCCCTTCCCAGTTGGCCTTCATCCTGGTCACAATTCCTTCCCCCCCTTTATGTTTCCCCTTGTAGCCCTCTTAAACTTCTGATTCCATTTTGGAAAATGCTTCCCAGAAGACCCAAACGGATCCAAGCAGAGCTGGGGTGTAGACTGAGGCATCTGGAGCTTTTGTGGCTTTGTCCATGCAGACAGTGGCTGTCTCAGAGACAGCAGAGACCTCTTCAGAGAATGAGGAGCCAACCAGATGGCTTTTCCTGAGAACCAAAACTACCCACTTCAGCACAGACTATTTGTGCTACCTTCCTGAGGAGTTGGAAGTTTGCCGTGACTTTCATTCCACTTCCAGGATGGGTGGGGAAAAGAGAGCCAGACAGAACTGATGAAAAGTGCCGGGGTGTGTTTACTTCGCTCTTAGCTGGCATTACCCTTTACATAAAGTGACTTGCTTTTGATGTAGTGTTGATGCCTTGGTTAGAAGGATGCCTTCAACCTTGGCACCTTCCAGCTCCTTCCTGAGCTGAGCCTTAAGGCTGGCTCTTCCCTTAGAGCCAGGGGAAATTTGGGACATAACTCAGACTGCAAAGACTGAGATTTCTTTATGCAGAGGTGCAGCGCTGTGGCCAAGGGTTAAGTGGAGCTGTGAATGGAGGAAAGCTGTGGGTTGGTGCTGGCCTGTGCTGCTCACCTCTACCCTGCTGTGTCTCCCAGTAAAGGTAAGAAATCCTGCAATCAGATGTGCACTTTCTACCGCGTGTCCCACACTAACATCAAGGCATGGGAGACATGGCGGTCAGTAAAAGACAGGAAGTCATGCCTGGGAACCCAGGTGGCTGTTCTGGGCAGCCAGCCTTCAGGTCACTCTAAAGCTGGGCCTGCCCTGAGCAGAATTAAAGGAAGTGTAGGAAGCACCCATCTCCCTTCCCATGAGGATCTCGAAAGCCTCAGGTGGCTAGGCCTGCAGGGAAGCTGAGATCATCTGAAATGCAGTACAAAAGTCCAGCAAACCCCACTTCTGGTCCTAGCTTGTCTTTAATCTCACTGTTCTTCCTTTACTCACCTCCTTCCAACCCAGTGGATGTGGGCTTCTCAAGTCTGGGGACAGCATGACTTTGAAGCACAGAATTCCTTTCTTCTTTCTCAAGGTCATCTGTATGGCTTGGACCAAAGTATTGGTCCAACCTAAAGTTTTTGATGCGTGGGCCTGGGGAAACCCCAGGGGCTTTGGGCATCCTGATGGTTGTAGGAGTCAGGATCCTCCTTTCCTGGGACAGCAGGCCCTCAGAGAAAGTGGTCTCCAGGACAAGGATTTGGGGAGGTGCTCCAGTGAAGGCCACAACTGGAAGAGTGTCATCTGCAAGGAGACCTGGCAGAGCAGCAGAAAGGCCTGAGGTGCATGTGAGGGCCTGAGGGGAGCGCAAGATGCCGCGTAGAGGTGTCTGGTTTGTTAAGGTTTCCAGGATGCCTAAAGGGCCTAATTTTCCCAAACTAGCAAGGGCTTCCCCAATAGTAAGAGGCAGCCTGGCTTCCTCATGTGGGACAGGCCCAGGATACTTCACACAAGTGTGAGTTAGTGACTGAGATGTGCCAGATGTGTACCCCAGGCTGCACCACCAGTCACTGAAAAGCAAGGGTCTGTCCAGGTGAGAAGGGAGCAGATGGAGAGCTCATCCTGCACCTGGGTCAGACAATGTGCCAGTGAGGTCCCTCTGACTCCGTGGTATACTGGATAGCATCTTTGCGGTCATTTAACACAGCCTGCTGTTAGCCCCAAGTCTGGAAGCTGGGGGGCGGGGGCTTTCTGAGTCCCACTGTTGCTCTTGTTTGTTGGGGATAAGCAGGATGTGTTCCACCCAGCCCTTCAACCTTGGCACCTTCCATCCAGCTCCTTCCTGAGCTGAGCCTTAAGGCTGGGGGTTTTCCTTTGAGCCAGGGGAAATTTCAGGTCCTGCAGCCCTTATTTCCTGGGATCATGTAGTTCTGCTCTTTGACCAGCAGGTGGCTCTACAGCCTTCAGCCTGTCACAAACCACATAAAGTCCCTGAGGGTAGGAGGAAGCTTAATCTGGATGGGACTCCAAAGGTGTCACTGCAGAAGGGCCCCTTATCAGCAACTCCGGCTCTCTATGTGGCTTCAGGCACCTCCACGCTGAGTCCAACAAGCAGGAGCCAGAACCCTGGGGACACTGAGTAGCTCTTCAGTTCTCCTCCCTGGACCCAGCAGAGAGCCAGCTGCAGAAGGGCATCTTGCTAGAGACTCTAGGCATGCAGGGGGCAGCAGGGAGCCCAGACCAGCAGCGGCAACTTCCTGACCCCTTGGGTTTTCTCTGGAGCAGCCTGAGGCCGCTCACTGATGAGCTGAAGCACCCTGCAGGCTTCACTGCCATAGGCATCTAGGCTTGGGCTCTTGTACATTATCCGTACACCCACTCAACCCTCTGTCACTTGTTTCCTCTGCATCTTCTGTCCTGGGATCAGTGCTTGGTCAGATGCAGTCCTAAACCTCACGGAGCCATGAACTTGAGAATATGAATATGGACCCTTTGACAAAAGTAGAGGAGAAGACCCAGAACACAGAGAGGGAAGGGACCATGGCTCCCCAGAGACCTCAGGGAGGGCTTCCAAGAGGCAGGACTGAGCCTACAGTTTGGATAGATGTCGAGAGGTGCTGGGCCTAGACTGTCAGGGCAGAGGGAATAATAGGGCTCCCAGCTGAGAGGCTCAGTACTGTGTGGGAGGAGAAGGGGTGAGGAGGCAGGAAGAGGGCGCTGGTTGTGACCTGTGCCGAGGAGCTCACCCGACTTCAGGCTAGGAGGGCAGGCAGGGCCCCAATGGCCACCTAACAAGTCCCCCTGGGACCCAGCAGGTGTGGGGACACTGAAGGCTATCTGTGGGAGGAAAGGATGGTAGTCTTCTAAGGCCACTCTGCTGGCTGCCTGGTGACAGGCTGTAGGGGCTAGGTGCAGACAGGACCTAGGTGACAGGTGTCTGCTGCCAGAGCCCCTGTGATCAGAGTCTCAGTTGGGAGGGGCACAGAGGGCAAAGTCAGACTAGGCAGAGAAAAGATCAGTATGGAAGTAGGAAAGCAAACTCTCTGCTAAGGTTTGCTTGGTCGGCTTTCTCACCCCGTGGCTGAGTCCATAGCAGTCACGATCTTTCATGTTCACGGGACACTTCTAGACAGGACGCTTCAGTCTGTGACATGTGCTTTTCACTCCTGCACCTGTTCTCTGAGGTAGGCACTAGATGAGGGACAGAGGGGGCTATGACCAAAGTCGTGCAGCTAGAGGCGGGACTAGGACCTAGGCAGGGGGCTGGAGAGCTCACCCTCCACTCATGACCCTGACATCTATGGTGACCTTGCTCCTCTCTCTCAGTGGGGTCCAGCAAGGCCCTGGGAGAGAGGCAGGACTGTAGCTGCTGAGCTTCCAGGATGCCCAAAGGCAGAGCTGATCACACGGGTTGGCAGTGGGCAGACAGGCAGAGTCTGAAGGGAAAGGCCCTTCCGGCAGGTCTTGAGTGCGGAGTGCCAGCTGCTAGCCTCTGCCCTCCCTTTCCACCAACACACTCCAGGCCTCCCCAGCAAGAACAGCCCAGAGCTGAGGTTGTGGAGGGGCAGGCTTTATTGACAGTGGAGAAGGCAGAATTCTGGGTAAGGACACAGCACTGCTCTGAGAGTCCTGGCTCAGATCAACCCAGGGAGTTCTTCATCTTGGGGGGACTCACCCACCCCAACGTCCTCAACTTTCCAACACCCCCTTTCTCAGCAACTAAGAGGTCCTCCCCACCTCCACCCCAGTCTCCATCTGGGCCACCAACACGAGTCACAGCTGTATCATTGGCGAGCCAGGAGAGAAGTTCATGGTGAGGCCCCTTCTGTGGGGTCGACTGGGAGCCCCCGCCTCAGTCTCTCTCTACTCAGCTTGTCAGGGTCTTTCCAGTCCACTCCAGCCTCTCAGGCTGGGGACTGAATGGAACCAACAGCTCCCATCCATGGAACCCTCTCTGCAGAATCCTGGTGTTATGGGTGAAGGGTGGGGAGCCGGGTCCACCTCCTCCTCTCAGAGCCTTGGCAGTGATCAGCTCAGCCTCCTCATGTCACGCGCCACCACCCTCTACCCCGCCCCATTGTATCCCTTCTCTGGCCTGAGCCAGCCCACAGACGGGAGCCCTGCCAGCCTCAGCCTGTCCACGCGTGCACTGCAGCTACAAGTCTCTGTCCTCCGCTCCCGGACTGTCAGGCGCACCCCTTTGCCCATTATTTCTTCAGAGACCAAGGAGGTCTGGGACCTGGCCTTGGCTATTTCTCAAGGGCACAGAAACAGAGTAGCAGGTTCCCAACCCAAGGGTATTCCCCCCTCCTCCCGGCCACTTTCTACTTGCAGCAGGCCAGTCATGAGGGCAAGACCAGCTGGAGACCCAGCTTTAGGGCCCAGCCGTTCCCACAGCGTCCCCAGCCTTGGGCAGGGAGAGAGAGGTAAGCCAGTCCTGAGTTGGGGCTGGGAAGAGCAGCGACAAAAATATCCTAGTATAGACTCCTGCTGAGGCCAGAAATAGCGTAGTGACAAGTGCCTTGTAACACCCCGGTCACACAGCAGGGGGAGGCTGAGCAGAGCAGGGTCCATCCTCACTCCAGGCTCCTGCTTGGCTTGAGGGCCCCCATCTCGCCCACTCTACATACCACCACATACCACAACACATTGCCTGAGCGCACACATTCACCATGGGGTCCCATGGACCATGACTCAGGACAGGGAATCTGGAGAGATGCTGAATTTGGGTCTGGCCTTGGCCACAGCTACACTGCGTTTGCGCAGAGGCCCACGGGCTGAGGCGAGAGTCAGGGCATCGAGCAGGCTGTGGTCCTCATCGAGCTGGTGGGCTGTGCAGAGTGGTGTGGGCACTTTAATGGTGTTGCCAAACTTGGAATAGTCCACAGAGTAGCGGCCGTCCTCCTCTGCCACAATGGGGACAAAGCGATGGCCCCAC
Source organism: Tympanoctomys barrerae (assembly GCA_002564285.1). NCBI lineage: Eukaryota > Metazoa > Chordata > Mammalia > Rodentia > Octodontidae > Tympanoctomys > Tympanoctomys barrerae. The sequence continues at coordinate 1,565 of NDGN011149217.1, read as the reverse complement.
AGGATTTCATCAGCCAGGTAGGAGGTGCGGGCCTGGGTGGTAATGCCGGTGGTTTCTACCACACCTTCCAGGATGATGATGATCTCGAGGTCCTGGTGGTGGTGCAGGTCGCTGGGTCCCAGGTCGTAGAGTGGGCTGTTGGCATCAATGACGTGGTAGATGATCAGCGGGGCCACCAAGAAGATACTGTTGCCACCCACACCGTTCTCCATGGGGATGTCCACCTGGTGGAGGGGCACCACCTCGCCCTCCGGGCTCGTGGTCTTTCGGACCACTTGCATGTGAATGGTGGCACTAATGATCATGCTTTTCCGGAGGTCGCCCACGCGCAGCATGAAGCAGAGGCGCCCATGGCGCAGAGCGATGACCGCGTGCTTGCTGAAGATGAGGGTCTCTGCCCGCCGGTGCGCCTGGGCAGTCTTCATGAAGATGCAGCCCAGCATGATGGCATTGATCATGAGCCCGACAATGTTCTGCACAATGAGGATCAAGATGGCCAGCGGGCATTCCTCTGTCACCATGCGGCCACCGAAACCAATGGTTACCTGGACCTCGATGGAGAAAAGGAACGCAGATGAAAAGGAGTGAATGCTGGTGACACAGGGCACTGCGGTGCCCTCTCCAGGGGCCAGGTCGCCGTGGGCAAAGGCGATGAGCCACCAGACCATGGCGAAGAGCAGCCAGCTGCACAGGAAAGACATGGTGAAGATAAGCAGTGTGTGCGGCCACTTGAGGTCCACCAGCGTGGTGAACACGTCCTGCAGAAAGCGGCCCTGCTCCCGGATGTTCTTGTGGGCCACGTTGCAGTTGCCTTTCTTAGACACAAAGCGGGCCCTCCGCTCTCGGGCGCGGTACCGGGGCTCGGTGGGGTCCTCTGCCAGGCGAGTCAGCACATACTCCTCAGGAATGATACCCTTTCGGGACAGCATGGCTTCAGGGACCCCAGGGAGGGGTTTCCCTCATGGGGTGGCACTGCCCTGACCTGACCTAGGGTCTCACTGTGGGGTCCCCTCCCCCGGAAACGCTCACCCTATGGCCACTCGTGCCCTGTGCTGGCCTCACACCTAAGATGCTGCCCCCACCAGGCTTTCTGCACCTCCACCTGGATCCTGCTCACGTCCTCACACCAGCCTCACACTTCAGCCTGCCTGCCCATCTCCATCTCCTGTGACCCGAGACTTGCTGGCTCTTCACCTGGCCCTGGATTGCAGCCCAGCCCTCCACTATCCGCCCACCCCTAGGCTTCCCCAGACCCCTCCTCCCTGCCCAGCCCTTACACGACTCAAACTTAACACCTCTGGATCTTATCAACTAACGAGACCGCACACAACCCCCGCTGCTGTCTGCTTCCCCCATTTCTGACCCCAGATCCCCGCAAGCTCCGGCCTTGCGTCCCGGCCCCTCGCCGGGCTTCCCTCCAGATTTGCCCCCTATTTTCCTCCCCTGGCGCCACCCGCCGCGCTCCTTTCTAGCTCGTGTCCTCTGTCTCCTTGGGAGCCTGCGCCCTCCGAGAGGGTGCACCCGGCTCAACTCCGGATCCGCTCGCCCCCCGCGCGACGCGGCCG
>NDGN011149201.1:0-12805 GCA_002564285.1 Tympanoctomys barrerae | reverse complement strand
AGTGCCTCTCCTTGGCTGACAGGACCTGGCGCAGGGTGATGATTTCTTCTTCTACCCTGGCAAGCTCAGTCCTGAGCTCCTCCTATTCTGCCTCTGTCTGACCCTGTTCAACAGCAGGAGTTTGGGCAGCCACACCTGAGCCAACAGGGACATCGATCATGAAGTCGGGCAGCTGACCGTTGTTAGGCGAATTCAGGTTGATATCCAGCACACCTACCTCAAAGCAGGGACTCAGCGTCCTCTCTGGAGAGCTCCAAGACGGAAGGCAGGGCCTTCCCAACAACGTAACCTGGGCCTGCTCCACTACTGTCGGTGCCTCCCACCGGGGTGTGCTTCTTGGCCGGCGGAGTCCATGTTCAATCGGCGGGCCGGTCGCATCCGACGTCGGGACTGGGCTCTAGCGCGATAGGCGACCAAACAAGCAGGCCCCAGGGCAGCCCGCAGCGCAGACGCCAACCAGCGTCTCCTCCTTTCTTTAAATTCTAGTTGTATGTTCTGGTCTTAGATAAGCATTCATTCACATCTCATTAGTATATCTCCAGCCTTTATCTTTCTAGACCAGTGTTACTTTTTCTTAGCAAAATAATTCAGCCTTTTAGAAATTTGTTCAAAATGATAAATATTCCTAACTCTGTCCCCAGATTTCACACAGAGAAAAAAATTCTAGATAACCTGAGGGGTTTTGTTTTATTTTAATTTTATGTATTTGGCATAGGGTCTCACTATGCACGCAGTTTGGACTCAGAGTGATTCTCCTGTTTCAGGCTCCCTAGTGCTGGGATTACAAGGCATACATTGCCATGCCAGGTCTTGGTGGCAGAGTTGGCATGCCCAGTGCAAGGCCGGCACAGGAGGTGGAATGGGGGATAGAACCCAGGTCCTCATGCTTACCTGGGCAAGTGCTTAGATTGCAGATCTAGCTCCATGACCCCCTAGATAACTTGAGTTCTAGTCATACATTCTCTACCCAGACAGGCATCCTGAACTCCCAGATATGATGATTTATTGGTTTCAATGTTTTTTTCACAATTCAGTTACTCAAATTTGTGTATCTAGAATTTCTCCCCAACCTTTCTTATGAAAAAAAATTTTATGCTCTTGGATAAGCACAACATGACAAAAACTTTCAGACTTTATACATGCTATAGGTCTATACCCAGGAGAACCACAAGTAAAAGAAAATGAGCAGACTGCTGAGCCTTCTGGGAAATTTGTGGCTGTTAGCCACATTATACCATGACACAATGTCTACATACTGTGGGGCCCCTAAATTGGGCCCTGAGACCTCCACCTTATGCATGTTCTCAGATATTCTGTCTCCAGTGCTTCCACCAGGCAAATGGGCCTTAGGCCCCTTTTCTCTCCTGTTTAGTTCCTTGATGGAAAACCTCAACACAAAAACTTTAACTTGACACAAACATGAGATTCCTTTTTCTGTCTTTCACACAAACTACAAGACATTCTGTTGGCAGTGTCATGTTTTAAAAAGCAACAAAACAATAACAAACTAACACAAGCTGTGGCATCTTACTGGCCATGAGAAATTTCTCTCATTTCACTGAGCTTCAATTTGCTGCCCTAGTAAATGAGAACTAATATTTTCCATTTCATCTTTTTTGTGAGAATTAAGAGATCATGCATGTAATGTGCTTAATACATTGCCTTGTGCAAAGTTACAACTAAATATATGGCCTTGCCGTTATGTTCAACAGTACTGGATGTCTTTATCAGCTGTATTTATCAGCTGTATATGAGGAGCTCATTTTTAAGTTTCTGTGTCTCACTTTCTTTATCGGAGAAATGAGGCTAAGTCCTCAATTATAAGGATATTAGAAGGATTAGATGATAAAAATAAAGGAAAATGGCTCACTAAGTGTTGCGTCTTCCATATCTCCTTTTGTCTGTATCCATCACTGCTCCTCAGTGGGCCTTATGTAGGGCCCCTGAGCATGCTGCTATCTCACCAGCCCCAGCACTGTGTATCACACTAACTACTGACATTGCTTTTTCTCATCTCTGATAAGAATACCTCCTACCCATTCATGAAACTCTTCCCACTCTTCAGACTCCTGAACAAACATCATTTCCTCCATGAAAACTTCACCGATGCCTCCCTTCATTGACTTTCCTCTCTGTGTGGCAAGAACATCTCTTCAAGTGCTTGTTACACCACTTAGCCATCCATTACACTGTCTTGCTCACCACAGAGACACCTTGTATTTCATGCGTCTACAACCTTGGAAATGGAAATTCAGTCCAATGTTGGCTAACTTGAAGAAGACAAACCTTCCATGAAACGAAACAAAACTGAAGTTCACCTCTGCCTCTTTGTTGTTGCAGTTTCTTTGCATGAACAAGGAATGGTTCAAATGACTGTGAAAGACTACATGAGGTAGGTAGTAGAACAAGAGTGATTTCACTCCAATGTTTTACAGCCGTATCTTGATACATGAAGTAGAACTATGCATTAATAATACCTTAGATCTTTGGATCTAATGCAAGGTCATTGATTTAATATCAATGCCTATAATATTTCATTAGATTAGAGACAGAGGTTCCTTAGATGTTATATAGGGGTGGCAAATTAATTCAAATAATGCTAAATTAGGGGAAGACTTCATTAGATCCAGTAAATAAATGGCTTTCTACTACAATGCAACTGTTCATAAGGACCCATTCCTAAAACAGTTACATTCATGTTTTCGTGTTACCAATGTTAGTGGTCATCATGTTGTTTACAGAAAAATAATACATATAATTTGCAAAGTTAGAAAGCTTGAGTCTCTCAATATGAGGAGAGACTGGATCTCAATGTGTGGGGCCCCTGAAGCACCAGCAGCCTGGGGGAACCCAAGAAAAAAGCAAATTCTCAAGCAACTACTGCAGATGTACTAAACTGGGAGATCAAAGGTAGAGCTCAGAGTTTAGTTTGAAAACTCTTCAGATGATTCTGAGGTACGCCTAATTTAAGATAAACTATGAACTGTTTGAAGTTTAGAACTTAGCTTCCTGTATTTCTGCCTTTCTTGCATTTTCTGAATAATTGCAATTAACTGAAAACCAAATGTGCACCACTATGTGGCTCTTCCTCCTACCAGTTCATACCTGAGATGCTGTTTTCATTGCTTCCCTCCTTAATGGACTGTTTGTTTCTTTTCTCTCTTTTCTTTTCTTTGCTTTATATTGTTTTGTTTGCTACTATGGAGCTGTAAGTGACCACAAAAATCTCTCATACAGTTCTCTTAGTTTCTCAGAGGATATTTGAGAGCCAAGTTCAGTGACAAGCTCACATTCTCAAGGTTTTATTAGGATTGTGGCTGCACACGGACTCTTCTGAATCCAAGGCAAGGGCTGCTTCTGGGTAGTGCTGCTGAATATTACAAAACAAGTTGGGCCCTTTAAATCCAAGATGAGAACTAAGCAATGGTGGGTGGACATAAACTTAGATGAGGCAATAAATGAAAGAATGTTTTGTGCCTCTACACAAGGATCCCAAAAAGCTTGATTACTTTTAAAACTTTGTGTTTTCTTCTCAAATTTAACAGAAGGATATGACTAAATGGGGGAAAGGGAGGAGTCCATCCATCCTTACTTAATGTGGATAGGACTTAGACAAACTTAGCAGTCCAGGTACAATAGCTTGATGTCATGGGGAACATTGTTATCTGCACTGTATTCTTTGATTCATCTCAATTTTATGTCAATTGTCTATTATATTCGAGGGTGCTAGGTGTGTATGATCCATGACATAGATAAGCTATGTAGAAGTGAACTGTAGTATAATAGAGTTCCAGTCTCCATCTCTTTGGAAGTGTTTTCCAGTGACCTACAGTACTGTCTTTTGGATCAAGTGATGATCATTTGTTCAGCAATAAACGAGTTTTGACTATTGCAAGGAAATGGCCATGGGGGGCCTGGGAGCAACACTCAGAGATTATTAGCCAGGCAGTCTGAAATTTTCTCTGTTAAGAGAATTAGTGTGGAACTGCTTCAGTGGCTGCTAGCTGTATTTTTTTCATCACATAATTTTAACTTCTTCCCCCAAATTGAAGCCTAGCAAAGCTGTGCTCGTGAAAGGTCCCCCCAATGATTTGCCATCTGTCAACAGTGAGACATTCTGTCACCTTTATAATTAGCGGGCACCTAACACTTAAATTCTCACACCTTCTGCAACAGAACACACTGAAAAAAGGAGCAGCCCCTCAGCTGCAAGTCCTTCTTTAAAGGCGTGGCCATTATTAGAAACTAAAAGGAAATGCAAATGTTTGGTCTGGACGGGGAAGATTGGCAGTGATTTCCTGGGGATTCTCTACCCAGCACCTCTCACTCTTGGCATCCCCCTTCCCATTGTAGATCTCTGCGTCAGTTTTCAGAAGCTCCTGCCCTCTCAAGAGGGAGCAGTTTCAATTCTTGCACTTCTACCGCAAGTGTACCACAAAGGTAGGTGATTTCCAGTCAGTTTTAATTCAGAGAAGTGAATCTGCACAGCAGTGGATTTCTTGAAATTATAAATAAGCACTTAAGAAATATTTGTGGGTTTAATAGATGTGAAAATGAATAAAGAATAAAAGAGCCAGTGAAATTTGGAACAGTCTAATAGGCAAGTGAACCACTGACTCAATCACTGTATAGATTTACATACAGCAATAAAAAAAATAGGTAGAAATCTACAAGATATACCTAATTTATGCAGAACATATATCTACCTATTAAATCTTCAAGTTATATTTTAAAGGGAAAAATCAAGATGAAGAAAGAGTTACTATTTATAAATTAAAAAGGGGATATCTGCAAAGTATGCATGTAGCCAGGTAGAAGTATGTCCAGGAGTCCACACATTGATTTGACAATAAAGGGTCAGCATTAGTAAGGGTATGCAGAAGAAAGGAGAGATATTTATTTGAAATATTACAGATTTTAAAAATAAAATGAGTATACTTTATATATTTCTTACATAATTAAATGCACACAACATTTTCAGCATGGCATGAAAACAAACCAATCAATAGTCATATTTTTAGCCATAAGACTATACCCTGTAGAAGGCAAGGACTTCCTTTTTTTCTTATGTTGTGTCATGGTTGCCTAGTACAGAGGCTGGATCATGGCAGATGTTCGATAAATATTTGTATAAATGGACTCAATAAAAACTGGTATGATGAAGCTGATAAGAGGTTAAATATTTCGTGTACAATTTAATTTCTCATGAGATACCATTTTCTCCATTGACATTCTCTTCTACTAAGGTGTCTGTGTCAGTGTAATTATAGGACTGGTGTTCCCAGCCTGCAGTTAGCTTTGGTGCCCTTCTCTCAAGGGTTCCTGGCCTCATTTCTCCCTTGATCGAATTAGGAGTCAAAGCATCAAATCTCCAAGATGTATTAGAAAGTGAACTTGATGGAGATGGTGCCGCTGTACGGCCCTACCCATCAGACGATAACCAAGACAATAAAATTATCTAAACTGCCTCAAATGAATTTGATAGTGCTGCACATAAAGCCATGACAAACAGTAACTTCAAGAGTAAAAACAAACAAACCTGGTAAGCCCTCTTCCAAAGTTCCAAATCCCAGAGAAGCCACAGTTTTGTTAAGTTCCAGCCCAGGAGAAGTTCTGTAATTGGGAAGTGGACTCGTATACATCTATGCAATTTCCACATAACTGATGTTTACTATTTTCAGTGTAATTTTACAACATTTTTTTAAATTTTATAGCAAAGTTCCAAAACAACAAATAGAATGTTTTAAACCTACCTATGTACTCAAAATCATTTGTAAGCATCCGCCTTTGTAGTCTGCATTTAGTAATATCTTTGATAGATTTATGTAGCTGAGTAGTCACTCAGACTAAAACAGTAGTCTTCTGTGGATCTCCTAGTGGCAGGCTTTTTCTGCTCCCTCTCTTGCCATCAATTGCCACTTGTTGGTGGTTGTCACTGCACCATCTCCGGCTTCTGTTCTACGATCTCCCTGCCCTATCTAGTCTAACACATGCCCACCAGGGGAAAGAAAAGCCAGATGGATGAACTCATGGCTTTGTATGTAAAGTACAGGCAGGCAGTCCCTGAGTAGGGCGACTGACAGTCCTTTAAGTAAGTATATATGATCTGCTCTGAATGCACCATCTGTCTGTTCGGGTTCTTCTCTCATTCATTTTCCAGGGGATTGGCTGACTAGGAAAAAAATAGCTTATGTTTAAGTGAGCTGTTATTGGATGAAAATACTTATATTTTTATCACAGCATTCCAGAATGGCTGGAATTTTGGGAAAAAGATCCCGTGGAGATTCTCTTGGACCTTGGGTTTGGTGCTGAGGAGCCAGACATCTGCACACAAATCCCAGCCAGATTCCTTCATTGTGGCTCAGCAGTCCGAGGGATTAACATACGTGTTTTCCTTGAAGCTCAGAAGCAACGGATGGACCTGGAGAACCCTGACTTGTGTGGTGAGTGAGGGCCATAGGACAAGCCTGTTGGCCATGGAAGAGCAGGATGTAGTGTTGGGAAGCTCAGGGTATGCGCAGCCACTGCCTCTCACAGTAGCTTAAAATGGAAAGCACTGATTTCTCAATTATTCCCCTTGCATGCTGCAGGTTGGCTTGTGTCTTTGAGAGAGGGGCTGATCTGCTCCATATCGTCCCCACTCTAGGGCTTCCTCCCACACTGGCAGTCTGGAATATCCCCAGTGAACATGACAAGAAAAGAGTGGAGAGAAAACTGGACTCAACTCTTAAGTCCATCATAGTTTACACATCTCAGGTCTGCTTGGTTCCATTGGCCAGGCAAGTCAAGTGGCCACATAGCCCAGGAGCTGGGAATGTGCAAAGCTGCCATCTTCCAAGAAAGAAAGAAGTTGGTGACATTGCTGAGTGAAGCTAACACATCTCACAGCCACAGACCAAGGAGGCAGAAAAACTGCTGTCAGGCAAGGCTTGTCATAAATCACTCAGTAAAACCTTGGTCATTTTTTTCATTTATGAGGCTTAGACCATTACAGCTTATACCATTAGCTAAAGGTGACAGTTATTATTCTATCATTGCTGCAGATTCATAATTATAGTTAATATTTACAGTTATTGTGAATGCTGCTCTGTTACCCAGCAAAGGATCAGCAGAATCCCCTTTTTCTAAGACATTGGGATATTTTCTAGGACATTAGGACATAAAGATGTTCTTGGAATATATGTATTTTATGTGAATAATTTGAGGGCATATGTCTTGCAGTTAAACAGATTGATTCATTGTGTGAAGGTACACTTTCAGTCTCCTAAAGAGGATGCAATGTAGCATTTTTAAAATGATTGAAATGTAGAATCCCTCTTTCAGCAGCAAAAAACATCTTCCATGACAAAGACCTGTTTCAGAAATAAATTATTTTAAATAAATAAATTTACTGTAAGGAAAGTCAAGGGGGTTAAAGTGCTTTTCTCAAATAATTACATAGAACAAAAAGTGGACTTTTCATTTAGATTTTTCATTTAATTTCCTTTTCTCCATTTTCATGTGGATGAAATGGGACTAAAGCTCTGAGCGATGAAATTTGTGAAGAAGGGTGCGTCAACTCGTGAAGGTGGTGAATTATAGGGTTTCTTCCACTCCAGAAACAGTGGTGTTCTTTGTTGTCTCCTCTCCCAAACAGCACAGAAATGTAAGTGCTTTAAGCAGTTCTTTATTCGAGGAGAATAATCACACTTACCAATATTTGAGTAGTGTTCAAGCTGATCTGAGAAGTAAACACTTTACAAATGAAATTGACACATGGATTTTAGAGGAACTAGGAACTGGTCCCTGGTCCTGTGATTTCCTGGCCTACTATAATTTCAACTGCTTAACACTCCCCAGTACACTTTTGATCGAAGCAAACTGAGAAGGTCGGATATAAAATAAGCAATAACAAAATTAGTAGGCTGCTCAAAAGATCAAAATGGATAATTATGTCTCATTCAGAGTTAATACAAAAAAGTTCAAACTTGTGGAGGAGAATCAATTAATCCATTCAATCTACCCAAAGGCAAAAATAAAACATCCTACCAATGCTTTCAGACTGCTGTATTCTCTGAATTGACTGAACCAATTAAATTGATAGGCTTTTTCGTAATTTAGGTATAAACATCCCTATGGGATGCGTAGAAGACAATCATAAAAGCTAAATTATGATTTGATCATCTCCACTGGGTCACAAAAGAAATTTTATTTCAGACAAAGCTTCACTAGGGAGGGAAAATGTGATCAGAATTATTCCGAAACATCCAAAACCCAAGGGTTCCTATAGATCTTGTAGGAAGAGCATGGTCTTTGGTGAGAAATCTACCACACTTTTAGGAGTAGAAGCGTGATGAGTCAGTATCTCCTCCTTCCAGATGAAGGAAACAGGTAGGCATAAGGACATTGCTCAGAGCAGAGCTAGCATCATTGCTGAAATAACGAGCAGCAGAGGAGAGGCCCACAACTTGCTGTTTCCATGGCTTTGTTATCTTGGGATATCAAAGATATGTCATCATTTTTTAAGCTGGCAAGGGTAACTATACTAAACCTTAAAGCATTAGGTCTCTCCCTTAGGTTAATCATGTCAATAACTGTACAATTTGCATGAAAATTAAGGACAGATCATCAAGAAAAGTTTTTAATTTAAACTTCTTTGTTTTTAAGGACCACTGGTTACCACATTAATGGCCAGACTTTTGAAAGGCTGAGGACAACACTGTATGTTCCCTTGTTGAATCTTGCACATGTGAAGTCATTATGCTCACAGATGATATGTATAATTCCTTGTCCTTCTACAACTTTGTCTTGATGCTGACATCAGATTTGATACATACATACAACAGCCATGATTCCCCAGATGAAAAACTGAGCACTGGGGGCCAGGGATATAGCTTAGCAGCATAAACGCCCAGCTGGCAAGCGCAAGGTCCCGAGTTCAATCCCCAGTACCAAAAAGAAAAAAAGAAAAGATAAACTAAGCATTTACTTCCTAGCACAGAGCTTACTACTTACTATATACATATTAACTCATGTACTTTGAGGCCAAATAGCCACAGATAGGAGACGCTGGATTTGGATCTAGGCCACATATTGCAGTCACCCACAACCTCAGGTGCTGGAGAGAGTAGATGTGATCATAAGATATATCTACATCTACCAAGAAAGCTATGAGAAGAATCTTAAGCCACTTCCTACTGGAAGAGCTGGGCTCATTCTGTTACATTTAGCTTAATATGCATAAGTATATAGATTCATACATGTCTAAAGTTTTAAATAGATTAACACATAAAATTTATGGGCATGCAGGAATCTATATATAATAGATCCATATATGGACCTATGCAACTAAATTTGAAGGTGTTTGCTCTCCCCATAACACAAAAATTTCCTGTTACGTAGGAGGATCCTCTGAAAAAAAGACAGAAAAACTGGGGTTTTTTTTCTTTCTTTTCGAGACAGGGTTTCACTGTGCAGTTCAGAGTGGACTTGAGCTTACTTTGTAGCCCAGACTTGCCTCAAACACAGAGCAATTCTTCTGCCTCAGCCTCCCCTGTACTTGGAATACAGACATGAGTCACCACACTCAGCAAAACTTGATTTTTAAGGGTTTAAATCCCCCCTCTTGAAAATCATGTTAGCCAACTCTAGTTTTTACTGCACCCATTAGTGAACATTCATGGAAAAGATTTGGCTTAAAGCTTGTACCTTTCTTGTGGTCCTCAGACCGTTTCCAACAGCTAGAAGCACTGGACCACGTCACTAGAGCCCTCTCATCTTTGCTGCATGATGTTAACTCCCTGCAAAATGAAGCTAGAGAAAAAGCTGGAGGACAGATCACCAGCAGAACCTCAGTGAGTGGGGTCAAAGCACATCGAAGAAGAGTGAGTAAACTTTTTCAGAGAGCTTTGAGACAGAGAATTAGGAGGGACTATAACACAGAGGCATCAGCATCAACCAAGAAGGATGGGGTTTCCTTCGCTCCCTCAACACCCCAGGAATATGGAGCTGAGCTATCAGCAGCCTCAATCAGCCACAACCAAAGACACCAGTCTCCTTTAACAGAATGTCATTCTGTCCAAACCACTGATGATCCCTTGATCCCTTGGCACCTTCTTCAAGCTCCTTTAAGCAAGCAGGGGCCTTGCTCATCCATGCTGGCCACACAGGCTTCTCCCTCCCATGGGTCTAAGGAGCCAGTCAAAGATGGAACTCAGAAGGAGAACTCAGTTCACACCAACAAGCTCAAGCAATTGCCTCGATTTGCAGCTAAAGCACCAGACTCTTTTGAAATGGAAGAGGTCAGTGTTGCATTAAGATGCTCAGTGCCTTAAAGGGCACAGCTTGCATCACTGTGGTGTCCTTGCCGTCCAGGCCTTGCTCATCCTCTCTGTCTTCCGATGCCTCCACATTACGTTATTTTCCCAAATCCAGTGTAGCATAAGACATTTAAGGTCATTCTAGTTGCTTCAGTCAGAAACGCACTAGTGTGAGATCAGCTTTCTCCTATTTGTTTTCCTTTTCTTGCTCACAATGGAATCCAGGAGTCCTTTCTGACTTTGCTTTTACTCAGTGTTTCAAGATGCACCTCAGCAGTATTGCTTTGAGTCAAATATTTTATGTTTTGGCTCCTTTAAAGGTTAGTTCAGCTTCTTCCAACTCCATGAAGCTTGCCTAGGTAATTCCTCCTCTGTGTCTTCAGATCCTTGGCAGGAGAGATGTATTAGTGGCCTCTCCTTCACTAAATCCTCAACAGCCTCAAGACCAGAAAATATCCCTTACAAATATTTGACCCATAATGCCTACTACAACACCTTAGACAAAGCATAGGAACTTTGGGTTGATTTTGATTTTAGGGTCTTAGTATTTCAGTTGCTTCACCCATAAATTTACTCATATAGTTGACCCCATTTCCCTCCCATCCTCTGCCTTTTCATCCCCACTGTCATTCACACCAATTTTCACTCTCGTTTAAAGACACCTCCACCTCTCCTACACAGCACTTTCCCCGCACCGATATGCATATAGTCACATTGCTACTAATGTCTCTGTTCTTAATGGAAACTGAGATCTGGAGTTAGCTTGTTGACAACTTATTATGTACTTGAGTTACAAAGGAATAATCACAAATTAAGAGTAAATCTTCACATTCCACCCACTTTGTCTAAATTATCTAAAAGCCCTGTAGAACATTTAGATGAAAATTCCAACTTGGAGTCACTTCTGCACTTTGAAATATTCTACATCTGATGAAGATTTCAATTGAGATTATTCCACAAGATGATTAAAGCTGCCATATATGACTTCTGTAGGACTGTATTCTTTTATATAAGTAGAAGGAAGGGATGAAGATTATGTATCATGGAAATGGAGAAACATCTTACCTTGAGTTTATAATACACAAGCATTAATTTATTATGTCTGGGAATTCTAAAAGATAAGAGCTGACTCAATTTCACTAGGGAAAAACTAAATGCAAAAATATAGTAATTTTTGCATTAGAAATCTATGTGCAATTTTGTTGGAATCAGTGTTAAGAAGTGAGTCAAATATTGCCAAAGGCAGCCTTTAATGGGACCTCAGGGGAAGCATCATCAATTGATCTAGAGGCAAAATCTGGCCAATCATAGTGAGAATTCTGTTAGCTAGTTATTTATGTACATTGGATCATAATTTAAATGCCATGAAAATCTGTTCATTTCACACATTTTTCATTTCTTATAATTAGACTTTTTTAGATTTACCATTGAAAAATAAATATTAAACCTGGCATCAGCTCCTGTTCAAGATGCAGTCTACCCAAGCTTCTTTTACTCATTCATGGATATTGAGTGAAACAAATATTTCCTCCATATTGAGAATGTGATATCTTAAATAGGTATATTTTGCAACAAAGAATTTAAGTAGTCACTTTTACATTGGCTTTAGAGCTATCATTGCCTTACATATACATACATTTTCACACATGCAAATCCAAGAAAATATTAAAGAAATACCAAAAACAGAGTTGAACTCTGAAGTCCCACATACTAACCTATTTTTCCTTTGATGCTGTCCTTTAACTATATTAATAATTTCATAGCTTTAATGCAGTCTAACTCTTTCAACAAATATCTACTGAGTATTTATGTCAAAGAACAATTTTTTAAAAAATTGGGGGGATTTTTATTTTTAACACATGAATTATAATAACAAGATTTCTCTTTATTCTAATGACTGCAGAGAAAGGGCTTTCTGAATTACACCTGAAAATGTATGGGATGCACTCTGGGTTGAGCTACCGAAACCTATGAGTATGTCAAAGTACAAATGTGGAGAAATGTCCTCAAAGGCAAGAGATGAAAATTGGGGCAGCCAACTCTCTTATTACCTTGCTGAATCCTCTCAGCTTATTCCTGTGTTAAAGGTCATTTGGGATTGTATGTGCCAAAATTTTAGAATGTTTACATTTTTTGATTCAGTGTTCAATATAAATTCCAAATAAACAGTTCCAAATGAAACAAACATCAATTCCAAATAAATACAGTGTATAGGAGGAATAGATGCATGTGCAATGATACTCATCTTAGCATTTTGTTTTGTTTTTTAAATTTTATTTTAAAGAGTAAAAACAAAAACAAAAGCAGAAACCAATAGTAAGAACAAAGACAGAAAAGGACTAACATACAACAATACATATGGTACAGAATTTTAAAGCAAGGCAAAAACTTAAAATGGTTGTTTTTTATATTAATTTTATTGAGAAAGAAGTAGCAATGAGACAGTTTCAAAACATGTTAGTATGACAGTTACAATAATCAATGCATTGCATATTGTTGTCTTTGTA
>NDGN011149197.1:0-14255 GCA_002564285.1 Tympanoctomys barrerae | reverse complement strand
CAAGAGCTGGGATTACAGGTGTGTGCCACCATGCCCAGTCTCAATTGCTGTCTCAGCACGCCCTGGGGGCGGGGCGGAAAGGCAGGCCCAAGAATTGAATCCCTGGCCCCTTTGCCTGTTTGCAGGCACTTTAATCCAATGAGTTATTTGATCAGCCCCAGTGATATTTATTCTTAAACACCAATTGAATAATTTTTTGTGTAAGTGAATGTTGTCACTGGTGTACATAGCCATACACAGAACACTACTAGCAGTAAAATGAAACTGAAACCCACTACAACTTGGAAAAGTCTTCAAGAAACTATGCCTGATGAAGAAAAAAAGGTGACTCCAAGGATTCACATACTGAATCCATTTTTATGTTACAGATTTTAGAAAAGGAGTAGACATCAGAGTTTAGAGAGGCTGTCATGGCACAATGAAGGGGATAGGAGAGAAGAGAAGGTAACCGTGAAATTCAGAACGAGAGATCCTTGTCATATGAGAAGCACTCAGTAATTTTAAACCTACACACATAATGAAATTGTATAAAATTTATCCTATGTAGGAGCACAAAAAAAATCATAAGCTTTTTATTGTTTGTTTTTGTGGAATCAAGGATTGAATTCATCAGAAATTTAAATAGGATTGATGAATTATCTCAATAAAGTTATTTTGTTGATCAAATTATTCAATAGTTTTGTAGAATTATTGCTAATATGTAAGCCAAATGTGCACGTAGGTGGTCTTTCTGTTCCTCTGTTGGTGAATTTACAATTATGTCAATAAAGATTTTAATTCCAAACAGCAGGACTAGCGATCTGGAACATTATTGCCATCTCTTTGTCCCTTTTGTCTCTTTCTTACACACACACACACACACACACACACACACACACACAGAGTTTTATCTAGAGGAAACTTTAACGGAATTCTCTCAGCTCTAGCAAATGATTTTGAGGATAGAATCTATATGCTAAAAATGGTGAGCAAGACTATAGAAAGACAGTAAGTTCCTTATCACAAAAAATTCATCCCACACTACCTACTTTGGACATTTTATTGAACAAGAAAAAATAAACTTTGCTTTTTCAAGAAATATAATGTGACTAGTGTTTATAAAGCAAAATAGTCCAAGTAGTCTTCTCATTACATTTTATCTTATCTGATGCCACTTGACAGAGTGCTATATAATTAAAAATATTGTTTCCCCTAAACTGATTGTCAAGAAAATCCAAATATGCACATGCACACACCAGCGGCCCTCTCTCTTCCACAAGTTCTCACACATTATAGTACTCATAACTTGATGATAATATACAGTCTCTGCAAAAAGAGGAAGATATATATCTATGGATATTGAAGTATAGAACACGTACTGCCAGTAATGCCAGCCAGTAATTAGTTCTAGTGGTCTGAAACACTATGTTATTTAATCCACTTGTTTCCAAAGTAGTCTTTCAATAACATTCTTTACAAAATTGGTCTGTTATAATTTCTTCTGATGTGCCCTAATCCTTAGATTTTTATAACTTTGAATACATTACACTTTAAGTTTAGGGTACCAAATCACTCCATGGACATAAAAAGACTTTTAAAACTGTGTTTTAATTAAAACCTACCTCAAATAATTGGTAGGAAAAAAAGAATGGTACCTTTTGAAGATATCACCTATAGTAATATATTATGATAAAACCTTCCCTGCCTTTGGCTTCATTTTGTTCTAGAGCCCTGGGCCCAAGTACATCATTAAGAATATGATTTTCCTGAATCACTTCATAGGTAATCAAATATTTCCATTTTCTTTAGACAGAAATAGCAGGAACATAAGTTTTTGAACTTTAGAAACAAACCTGAAGTCTGAAGGACTTATCACATAATTTTTATGATATAAACACTAGACATGAATCAATGTCCACAGATTAAGAATGTCCATATTGGGCCAGCCAGATAACTCAGTGGATTAAAGCTCACACTTAGGCAGATGCAGGGGCTGGGGGTTCCGGCCTGCTGTGCCGGCCTTGCCTCTGGGGCGTGCTAACACTGCGATTGAGACAGCATCGTGGAGCACACCTGTAATCCCAGCACTTGGGAGAAACAGAGGATCACCACAAGCCCGATCTGTGCAGTGAGACCCTGAAGACCCTGTACTAAATACATAAGAAAAAGAACGTCCATATTCCAAGCAAGGTAATAATTATCTCATGAGTGGAGGAAGAAAAAAATGTGAAAGGAACAAAACAGCATTTACACATTGTGGAGTTCCTGAGAAGCAGCACTGTTTTGTATGGGTCTGCAAACTCTATGTACTAGAAATCTGAGTCTGGACAACTCAGACACTTTCTGAAATTTTAAATGTAGCAGGGATAGCAACCCTTCCAAATTTCTCTAGACTCTATGTGGTCGACTAGCCATACAATAGAGATAAATGGGTGATAATGTATACTTCTATGACAGCCTCGTAGATTCCTGTGAAAGAAAGTAAATTCACCCCATGGTATTAGGAAAGAGGCCAAAATATCTAAGAAGGTTCCATACTTGTACATTTCCTGTGTTCCCAAGCATGTATTTCACATTATGAATAATCTACAATATTGAGACTGGGGAGATAGCTCAGTGGTCTAAGAGCCTGCCTGCCTGCATGGCTGGCTGTCAAACCAAAGTACCCAAGTTCAATCCCTGGTGCCACATGCCATGCTGGCCCCCAAATTCTGAGCATGCCATGCTGGCCTCAGAAATCCTGTGTGGTAGCATACACCTGTAATCCCAGTGCTGGGAAGTCTGAGACAGGGGGACCACTAAAGTTCAAGTTGTGTAGCAAGACCCTAAGCCAAATAAATAAAAATGTTTTAATTTAAAAAATCAATATAGGAGCTGATTTTATGGGCCTTTGAGGACACAAGCAGATGGCCAAGATGGCCAATACCCAGTCACCACTGTAATCAGAGCCTGTGGCAGTATATGAGCCATTCTTATAGCCAAGAAGGAATACCAATTTACCAAAACTACAAAAAATTACCTAAAATTAAGGTTTTATTTTTACTTCATTGAGTTTCATTCGCTCTTCTTTCTCCTTATTGGAAGAGGTGGAAATTTAGATTCTATTTCTTCATTCATACTACAAGCATTGCTACCATAAATTCTCCCCAAAACTCTTATTTTACCCTTGGATTGTTTGGAAGTGTGTTGAAGTGCTTGAGGAATTTTTAGACAACATTGGTTGATTTTTAGTTTAAATCTTTTTGCATGTTTCACATAGTCATTATGTTATTTGTGTCTGCATAGATTGAAAATTCTACCACATAATACTATAATTTTGCCTTTTTATGGTCATATATATTTTAAATAATTTAGAGGATGAATAGATATATTCATAACTCTATTTTTCCAGCATTATTGAATTCCCCATATAATTCTAGTATCATTTTCTTCATCTTAAAAAATTTTGTTAACACTAAGTATGTGAAATCACAATAGTTCATCATATTTCATCTGAGAGTAACTTTAACATTGTCTTCCTCCCTGAAGAGTGTTTTCACTGGTTATAGAAATCTTTTCCTTCAGTTCTTTAAAAGTATTTAATCATTGTCCTGTAGGATCTAAAGTTTCTTGTGGGAAATAGTTTTAGTTAATGTGTGCTTCCATAAAATGTACCATTTTCTCCCAGATGCCTTCAAAATGATTTTCTCTCAACATTTTCTTTATGATGTGCTGGGGAATAATCTTGAGTTTACATTGTTCAATATTTCTCTTGAGTTTCTTGTATTAATCTATCACTAAATTTGGGAAATTTTTTGTTGTTGGTGGTGGTGGTGGTTTTTTGGCAAGATACTTTACTTCACCAATTCCTTTATGCTCCTCTTCTGGGATTGCAGTGGCTCAAATGTTAGGCCTTTTAGATAAATGTTAGGCACCCTGAAGCTGTGTATAATTTTTTAACTTTTTTCTACTCTATTTTTCAGATAGAACATTTTTTCTTGATTTATCATTAAAAACTCTGAGCCTTTCCTCTGCCATTCTGTGATACCCTGGAACACACTTAGAACACCCTGATCACTCATTATATTTTTATTTCTAATATTTGAATTTGATTCTTTCCATAGGTCCTCTTTCTCTGAAGAAAATGTTGTTTTCCATTTAAGAGTATTTGGGCTCCTTGCATAAAGCAGAATCATAATAACCATTTTAAAATCTTTCCTAATTTCAACTTCTGGTCCAACTCAGGACTGGAATATTATTATTTTTCCTCTTAAGAATTTATCCAATTGTCACCTTTGAGCCAAAGAGTTTCAATCATTATTCCAAATATCTGAGTATTATACTGTCCAATGCTGGTCTTTTAAAATTTCTTTGAGATAAACAATAAATGTGCTTCGAACTGCATCCCTACTACAACTTCAGTCTTGGCTTCTTGGCAACAATTCCATTGTCAACTCAGTTTTTAAATTTTTTTGTACTTTTTCAGGCTCCCTTGCACGTGTGCAGCTCAGGAATGAGTCTGGGACTCACGCAGCAGCTTATACCACAGTTCAGTTCTCAAAGACTTTGCTCCGTTGCTTACAGGAAAAGAATGAAGAGTCAACGGGAATCTTATACACACTCTTTTATTAGCTTAATTTTTTTCTTCCCTTTCCTTGGCCAAATAGATCCATTCTTCTTTCATTGAGTTTCTTAGGCCTCTTCTTCTTGCACTGCTATCTCCACAGTGGCTCTGAAGCTCTGTGACTAGTTCTGTTCTCGTGATCGGTTACTAGAGCACATAACAAGAAAAAAGAAAGAAAGCAGTGACTTCTTCTAATTATTTAGTGAGAGAGGCCCCTCTCCTTAGTGCTGTGGACAGAAAGAACTGGAAATTTTCTGCCCTCACTCAATAGTTCCACCTTTGCCTTAAATCTAGCAGATAATGGTGAGTAGCAAGCAGGAAACTGAGCCCTTGCACTATGTACTGGCAGATGCCTTTCATCTTCACTGTTAACGCTACTGGCTTATCTGGGAGTTCTCAGCAAGTTGTGTCTTACATTCTTCTCACAGATTTTAGCCATGGAAGAGATGTTTCCCTATGATCTATATCATCTTGCCGGGCTGAGAAGCCCATATTATAGTTTTATAGAAAAAAAAGAATCACAGGGGCCGGGGAGACAGCTCAGTAGAATAAGCGCTTGCCAGGCAAGTGCAAGGGGCTGAGTTCAATCCAGTTCCACCAAAAACAAAGAAAAAGAGAAAGGAAAAAAAAAACAAAACGAGTCAAGAGCCCCACCATAACCCTGAATGTACATGTTAGCATGATTACCAGGTGACATTAAAATATGAGACATCCTTAACCAGATGACAAAGACATTAAAAAATAAACACCTCTGAGTCTAAGATTCATGTAAGATCTTCCAAGGTTCAAAAACTCAGTTCAAAAACACACAAACACACACAGAGAGAGCACACACACACACACACACACACACATACACTGGATATACTTTTAAATTAAAAAAAGAATCCTCATAACTTAGTGTTTTTGAAAGGAATGTTAAGGTTTGTGTCTAGTTGTCCCCTCAGAGCCTCATGCAGTCATAAGGTGGCTTCTGGAGTTTGTGATGGAGTCTCGATTATGGGTGTGAGCAGCACACCCGGCCTGGGGCATATAGCCTGAGTACAAAGTAAGGGAGACACGCAATCTGTAGCCACTGTAGCCACTGTCACTGTTACTCCGTTTGCTCTTGCTTTTTGCTGCTACCGTGAGAGGTTGCTCTCTGCCATGTGCCACTCTGCCTTGGAGCCAGCCAAGTATGGACCGAAACCATCATGAACAGTGAGCTAAATAAACCTTTCTTTCCTTCATTTCTGGATTTTCAATATTTGTCCCAGGAAAGAGAGAAGAGTAACTGAGACAGCAGTTTTAAAATAAGAACTAAATAAATACCATATCATATCTAAGGGGCAAAAAAATTGTTATAGATATTTGATTAAATATGTACAAAGACAGAAAAATAACAAAGACTCTGTAGTGATATTGTGAAATGATCATTTTAAGCAAAGGAGTGAATAGAAAATTGCATCAAACCATTATGACTCTAAGTATATGGAGAGAACAATGTCTTAGAAAATAATCCACGTAGAATAGACTAGTGAGAGAACTTGTAACCAGGAGAGAGTGAATCAGTAGAAGGAAGAATTTCAACCAAGCCATGGCATAGTGGCCTCCGCTCCTCCATAGCTAGTGTCCCTTTCAACTTCCTTTCCTAATGGTCTTCCAGTAAATTTTTGGAAACATTATTAAGATATATAGTTTGATTATACATGTAGACTGTGAACTCAACAAACTTGAAAAATTGAAATGATATAAACTTAAGATTATTTTATACTGAGAGATATAAATATTGGCTATTTTTATCACTGTCAACGGCTCAGCCAGTGTTTACCTTTCCTTTGATCAAATCTGTTTAAAACCCCAAGTAATCAAAAAATACTCGCGAAATATGAATATTAAGAGGATGCAGGTTGGAGAGATAGCTCAGTGGAATAAGTGCTTGCCTGGCAAGTGCAAGGTCCCGAGTTCAATTCCTGGTACCACAAAAAAAAAAAAAGAGTATGCAATAATAACAAGCGATTAAGTCATGGCAGCAATTTTTTTCACAGATGGAAATTTTTCCTCCACAATAGGTATAAAATTTCAGAAAACACTAATTTATGTCATCATGATAATATTTTATAGATACCTCCAATATTTGTATCTATAATTCATATTTCTATATATTTTAACCATAAAGTTCTTGTTCTCCATTGGGATATTCAATAGTCAAGTGTTAAAGTTGAAAGGCACACAACAAATGTAAACTTTAATTCTTCCTTTAATGACTAGTAAGGCGTAACTGTTACATTTCTGTGACAGAACAAAGATCTTTTCTTTCCCTATAGCTCCACTGATTGGCACTCCACGTGTACAAACCTTCTGCAATGCATTGTCTGTAATTTCTGGTTGCAATTACATTAAAGCATAATGTAAAATTAGTCATTACTTGTGAAGCAAACTAGGTAGCGCAGAAACTCTCTGTCTGATTCTTTTCTCCAAGTTGTTTCTAGTGATTCACACTATTTTGAGTGTTTCTAATGTGTTGAATATAAGTTCTTCAATTTATTTTATCACTTTATGAAATATTTAAATCACATGAGCACATCACATTAAACTAACAGAAGAGAGTACGGTGACTATAAGCAACAGTACATCAGCAACAGTAGGTCTACAGTTCAGTTTTATGTGCGCAAAGTCTAAATAACTACAAGGTGGACTGTTAAAAGTGAGTCTGTCCACACTGTGGGGGTCAGTGTATCTGTGTACGCAGCGAAAAGAGCACTTTGGTGAATTCACTAGAGAAGGCTTTTCAGAGAACTATTATTGTGCCTTCAAGTACCCTGTCTCCTTACAGCCCAGTTTTACAGCATTGGGACCACTCTATATCTTTAAAGTGATATTGGATATCATCGTACTAACTGGCTTGATTTTAAAGATTTCATTTAAAAAGGTGATCTTGTTTAAAAATTCCAGGATACATCATCATTATTATACTTCATGTATTGTCAAGAGAATAATGGAAATCCAAAAGTGTTATTCACAACACCTGCCTTATTAAGTAGAGAGACATTTATAATGGAATTGACATATTGATTTATATATGAAGGTAAAACCAGCCTAAGGAAAAAAATTCTCATTATAGCAGATGAACATGCCCATTTGCTATCCTATCAATTATGAACTTGTAGATAAATCCTTCTTTAATAGGTTGTTCAGGTAAATGCCACTCCACATTTGTTCATATTACTGCTATTCCTAAGTTATTGTATGCAAAATTACAGAGAACAAATAACAAAATTATTTGGTAATGGTGCTTCCTATAGAGAAAAATGAGTTACAACAAAACTAACAAAATTCCTGCTTTTTAACCTCAAATAAACAACAGTGAGCATGTAAAAGGAGACTGAAAGAGACTAATGACTCACATCTGATATTCAAACAAACCTTTGATAGGAGATTTAAAAAATCTCATTTAATTAGGTCAATTGAGCAAAGCATGGCACTAATATGAACAAGCAAAGCATTAGATCCCCATATGGGCCATGTAGCTTTGCCCATGTCTCTAGCTTAAACCCCTAAAGCCCTTCAACCATCTGGCAGCTGCACTCAGGTCCAGTGAGAACCAGGAGCAAGGCTCCATGTGGGTCATCCAGGCTCCAACGCGACACTGTTCCCAGGCAGCACCCACCAGAAGCAAAGGCAGTCGCCTCAAAAGATTATTGGTACATCTTATTTCATTGACTACAACTATCACACAAAGATAAAAGCCATTATCGAAACTATATTTTTCCCTTTTACTCTGCAAACACAGGTAAAATAAGGAAGAAAAACAACTACCAACAAAACATAAGCTTTCGCCTCTAAGACGGGCTATTCCTCATCATTGTTCCCAACCACTGAGCTTAAACTCTGAGTCTCCTTCTCAACCTTCTAGTTTTCTAGCAGCTTCAAAACACTTGAAAGAAATTGTAACTGTGAGAATAACTACCCCAAATAAGTACTTGATTAAAATTAGAAATGTGCAGTATAAGAGCCTATTGAATAAATGACAAAAAGAAAAATAAAAATAAACTCAAGTAGAGAGAAAAAACTATGTCTTTCATATCCCTCATGCCCCAAAGATGAAAAAGATCTGTCAATTACTGCAATTTTCCATGTTCCATTATTTTCATTATTCTGTTACCAAATGTCTTGAAAATGCAGTGCATATATTAAAATAAGTTTTAAAAAGTTAAATGTAGAATAGTTGTTTCTCATATATAATAATAAATGCCATATTTTGTTATATTTTCTATGTATTAAGTTTTGAAACTGTCTAAATGTAATTATAATTGTTAATAATAATTTCTTTTTCTACTTCTGCCCATCCTACTGTGAAAACCCTAATAAAAAAATCTTATGTTTTATTTAGGAGAGAGCTTTAATATGATAAAATAAATAATTTTCAAATAATATTAAAAGGAAAAATAAAGAAGATATATGCAACATATGTGCATGTTACGTATTTTATTAAATTTGGACCATTATATCAAAACTATGAAAAATGGCAACATGTTTGTATTGGGGAACAATTAAAATTGTTGCTATGTGTATCTTAAATCATATGCGATTTTAGTCAAATGAAACTTTTTAAAATTTAACCTGTTTGTGATTTGGGAAAATTTTCCTGCAAAGACTATGCAGTATTTATTTTTATCTGACAACAGATTATCCCACATTTTGTGGTTTAACTTTTCCCCAACATTGTCTCAGTTTCTGTGCATCAGAAGAGCAAACTGCTTGAACGGTACCTTCTACATGGGTTCTCATGAAGCTGAAAGAAGGCGGCCGCCAGCGTGCTTTTGTTGAGATTTAGGACGGGAAGATCCATGCCCAGGCTCTCCTAAGTCATTGGCAAAATTCACATTCTTTTTTTTTTTTTTTTTTTTTTTTTTTTCTTGGACAGGGTCTACAGGGTTTCACTGCGTAGATCAGACGCACAGTGATCCGTATGTCTACAGCCTCCCAAGTGCTGGGATTACAAGGGCACGCCACCACGCCCAGTCTCAATCACCATCTCAGTGTTCCCTGGGGCAGGGTTGGCACGGCAGGCCTGGGGATCGAACCCCCAGTCCGTGAGCCTACCTAAGCAGGCGCTTTAATCTGCTGAGCTATTTGGCCGGCCCAGAATTCACGTTCTTGTGCCTCTAGATCTCAGGTCCCTAATGCATTGTTCGCTTGGGTCCAGTATGCACTCAGCACCCAGACTGGCAGAACCAGGGATTGAACTCAGGCCCTTGCGCTTGCCAGGGAAGCGGATTCCACTGAGCCATCTCCCCAGCCCCTCTCAGATTTCTTTTTGATAGATAAAATTATGTGTATTTATCAGCTATGATATATTTTGAAGCACATATATATAAGTATGGCTAATTAACACATGCATTGCTTCATATAGTTATCACATTTGCAGTAAGATTCCTGAACATTTTGCCTGGCTACATGTTTCAGCAGTAAGCTCTATCATAACTAGTACAATGCAATGGCTCCTTTGAATTGATTGTGTCTAACTCTGATTGTGTATCCTTTAGCCAACATCTCCTTTGCCACTCCCTCCTAACACCTTCAGCCTCTGCTAATTACCATTTTAATCTCTATTTCTATGAGATCAAATTATTTTATCTGAATATGAGTAATACCATGTACTGTTGTTTCTTTGCCTAACTTTTTCACTTACCATAATATCCTTCAGGTTCATGCATGTTGTCACCAGTGACAAGATTTAATTATTTTATATGGTTGAGTAGTATTCCACTGTACTATGTTGTCTTTGCCTCACTATACACCAAAGTGAAACCAAATTGGGTTTAAGATCTCAATGTACCTGAAACTTTAAACTTAGTAGTACAACTAGAGAAAAAGTTCCATGACATTAAGTAGCCTGGCCAAGTGTCTTTTAGATATGGCCTCAATGTAAATAAAAGCAAAGAGAGACAAAGTAGATTTTTATTTTGAATTCAAAAGCCTCTACACAGCACAGGAAACAGTCAACCAAACCAAGGGAAAATCTATGAAATATAAGAAAATATTTCTAAACAGTGTGCCTGTTAAAGGAGTAGTATCCAAAATATATAAAAACTCAACTCAAGTAATAAATAACCAAATTTAAAAATGGGAAAAAATGTATACCTGATAGATATTTCTCAAAAGAAGACACGCAAGTGTCCGTCGGGTATATGAAACAAACAAACAACAACAAAAAAAAAACCACTAATCGAGAGACAAATGCAAACAAAAGTACAATAAGCCATTACCTCACTATACTAAGCATGGCTATGATCAAAACCCAAAACATAACAAGCGTAGGTGAGAACGTGAAAGACTGGGCACCCTTACATACTTCTGAAACAGTAGTAATCAGTACAGTCATATCAGAACACGATATGGATGTTGTTCAAAGTGTCAAAAGCAGAGCTACGGTATAATGTAGCAATTCTAACACTAAAATATGACTATAAAAAAATAGCAGCACTCTCAGTTTCATAGGAGCACCTTTCGTAACATCCTGAATACGAAGTCAAGCTCAGTACTCTCAGATCTTAAGCATGTGCTCCCCTCCATCTCAGCAAGAGAGAGCCTCCCTTACATCGAATATAGTGAGAGCATTCAATCAATCTGATTTATCTTGCCACAAGTCTGGGGAAAAATTTCCCTGTTTTGAAAAAGCAAATGTTGGGGCTGGGGAGATAGAATAAGTGCTTGCCTGGCAAGTGCAGGGTCCTGAGTTCAATCCCCGGTTCCACATACATATATACATAAATAATAAAAAGTAAATGTTGTTAGGCTAGAACCACCAGGAAGAGCCTACTTTCTTAATATCAACCTTACCTGTATAAAACAGAATAATTAGGAGAGTGTTAGGATCATAACAGGGGGGTGGTCAGTTGGAGAACATACTAGAATTCTCCTCACCATGGTGCAGAAACATTAAAGAAGCATAAGGACTCTTAGTGATAGGCATGCAGGTTTTAAAATGAAAGAAATGGAAGAAATTACCAGTTTGGGTAGGAGTTGGTATACAGAAACCATAAACTCCATATTTTTCTTCTACATTTTTATTAGTTAATGTTTATACAGATCAATGGATTTCATCTTGGCAGACTTGTATGTAAATATAAAATATTTCATCATCCTTTCCTTTCATTTCTTGCACAAATTTCTTCACTAGTTTCACATTTTTTTACGTGGTTTCAATTCATATCATATCCATCTCCCATTACCCACACTTACAAACCCCTACACTTTGTATTTTAGGAAATATGTGAAATATTCTTTTCACTTTGAAGAGGTATGGATTTGCATAAGTATTCTATATAGAATATTTCTGTTGGACTTGGGTCTATTTGGTCATAATTCTTTATAGCAGTAGATGTAGTCCCAAAACCCAGAGGCCAACAGTTAACTTTCAAGTCAAAAGAGGAAGAGGAAAAGAAGGAGGATCTGTTTGTTGTAAGATGACTCATCTTCCTTTCAAGTGCCTTGAGTCTAGTGTTTCCCAAAATCCTACTCTTAATATTTTATTAGGATCAACAGACTAAGATGTGTATAGCATTAGTCAATTACTTGGTAACATGAAACTACTGAGTCACATTGATTTAAAGCTTGATAATCTCACTTTAATGCTTGTATACTATTTTAAGCAATCTATTACCTCCAAAGAACTATGTAACTTTTATTCTTTATTCATATAATTTCTACTTTGTAATACTTATAGATCACTAAGACACAGTAAGTCCCTACCCAGAAGATTACCTAAATTATGACATCTTTGCACACATATTTTTGGCAGCTTCCATTCCCTAAAAGATGAAGTCTAAACTAGTTTGGCACTGCAGTCTCCCCATAAATTCACTCCCACTTTCTTTTCCAATTTCATCCATACTAAAGCCTACACTTCAACTACTTGATACATTAGCCGCTGAACATGCCCTGGATGAAATAATTTCCCCTCTGCCACAAACACGCGAAAATGCTGGTTACAGCATTACATTCAAGTTGTGACAGTTAATTAACGACGTACCCCTTGAAGTGCAGGAGGTAGTATTTCAACCGAAGTGTAAGGTCTTTACTGTAGTGTTCTACATGTGCAACAAGTACTACAGATTGGAATGACGGGGTACACACACACCAGTATATGCACTTCCTAGAGAGAATACAAGGTGAACTATGCAAGTAAAGAAGAGAATAATGAAACTTAGACTCAAATATAAATATATATATACATACATATTTTGTAATGTGTTATATATTGATATAGTGGTATACATGCGGTTTGTAATATTGAGGGCAAGTTCACTTTTTAAAAACAACCTTGGATGCAATTCAAATAGTGTCTTATTCCAAGATGTGTGCTTTTTAGTAATTTATCTTAAGCTAAATCATAATTTTCACATGTATATAAAAATGTTAATATGCTAGGACTACTATGATGATTATAGGTGACATTTTGTTTAAAATGACTCAGCCAATCTTTAACATATAGTGCAAACTTGTTAAATGTTAAAAATTAATGTAATTATTAATTAAATCATAGTCAAAACTTTCAGGGCTGGGAAGATAGTTTGGAGATCTAAGTGCGTGTCTGGCAAGCTCAAGGGCCTGGGTTTGATCCAGATACCACATGCAATGCCAGTCTCAGAGCCCTGGGTGCTTTGTGCTGGCCCTGATACTAGCATGGCAGCACACGCCTGTAATCCCAGCTCTGGAGAGGCTGAGACAAGAGAATCACTACAAGTCCATGCTCTAGTGTATAGTGGGCATATCAAATAAATATATCAAAATATGTCAAATATATTAAATATATTTTGATATATTTAAATATATCAAATAAATGTATCTAAATAAATAAATTTAAATTTAAGAAAACCTTGCAGCTGCCTAAAGAAGATCTATGTCCATTGAGGAGCTCTAACTAGGAAACAAAGTAGCAAGTTTCTTAGCCCTAGAAGAGTGCCCCTGTATGTGCATCATTGTTTGCAACTGCATATGGTGAAACCAATATAAAATAAGACTACAGTTTCCCTAGAATTGAAATTAGAACTATTTCAGGATTCAGCAATCCTTATTTGAGCATACAGTGCAAAAAATTAAAAGTAGGGTCTAAAAGAAATATTTGCCCATCCATGTTCACATATATAGCATTATTCACAAACCCCAAGAAATACAAACAACACAAATGTTCATCAGCATAGAAGTAGATAAAATATCATATATGCCTATAAAGGAATATTATGCAACCTTACAAAGGAAGGAAATCTTGTCATCTATCACAACATGGATGACTCTTAGATATTAAGCTAAGTAAAATTATGAAAAACCAAATACTATATGAAGTGGAATGGTGGTGGTCCTGCAAGGAGAGGGATGGAGAATTTGCTACTTAATGATTATAGAGTCTTAGTTTTGCAAGATGAAAATGTGATGGACCTATGCGTCACAAAAAATACTTTAACACTATTTGACTTTACAGTTAAATATCTAAAATGAAGGGCAGCCAGATACCTCAGTGGACTAAAGCGCTTGCTTAGGCAGAGCACAATGACCCACATGTTGTGTGGGCCCCACCCCCAGGGCATGCTAAAACAGTGATTGAGGCCAGGCATGGTGGTGTGCACCTGTAATCCCAGCACTTGGGAGGCTGAAAACAGGAGAATCTCTACGAGTCCGATCTATGTAG
>NDGN011149098.1:0-11398 GCA_002564285.1 Tympanoctomys barrerae | reverse complement strand
GATGAAATGGTAGCTAAAGGCAAGGCGCACAGATTTCCCTTGGAGGGCTAGGGCTCCTAGCAGCTCTTAGTGAAACTTTTTGTGCTCAGAGCTTTGGGGCCTTTTACTGGCAGGGAAGAGATTGTCAGCTGAAATGGTGCTGGCCTTGCTTGGGCAGCAGCCTTAGCAGTTTGACTGGGAGGAGACGACAGGGGTGGGAGTGAGGACAACAGGAGCATTACTCTTTTCCAGCTGGGTTAGTGTTTTGACTGAATTCAAGTCATAGTTTAGAACATGCCACAAACTGAGTTGCTGAGTACCTGTTGAGAACTTTGTATATTTCCTCATTAGCTTAATGCTTTGAGGTTATCATTCCCCTTTTACAGGTGAACTTTGAGCCATGTGCCACCTGGTACCAGGTCAACCACAATGTACATTTTACAGTGGTATAACAGTAAAGCAGTGTTGTCCAATGATGTGAACATCACCTCAGTTTGTGTTAGTATGCTTATATAAGGATGAAATAGCCCACTGATGCATTTCGCAGAAGATACCTATCTCCCTCATTAAGTGACACATGACTACAGGAGCCGAGTGGTTGAGTAATTTCCCCAAGGTCCCATAGCTAGGATTTGAAAAGAACTGAATCCAGATCCCAAACAGGTGATTTCTACTATGCTGCATTGTTCCTTTAAGGGGACTTAATAACAGGAGGAGGAGGAGAACAGGCACCGGTTTATTGAATGCCTGCTGTGTGTAGAGCGCTGCGTGCTAAGTGCTTTACCATTATCTCCTCCACCCTGTGGACCGTGTGGAGCGGGTACTAATATTACAGCTGTTTCACAGAAGATGAAGTGAGGCTCAGAGATGTTAAGTGCCTTGCAAGCTGTACTGAAGTGGGCTGACCTTAGCCGTCCATGTCTCTAAGGTTGGAATAATGAGCTTAGGAGCCTGAGTAGAGGCCTTACTTTTAGTGAATTGACTGGATGGAGTGTTGGTTTTGTGTGAGTCTGCATCTCCCGTGTTCTTGAGAGACACTGAAAAGTATATGACGTGGCCTGCTCTGGGGTACTGACAGTCTGCTTAGGGAAGTTCCCCCAGACTTAACGTTATTTCAGATTTGTAATTAATTTATTTTTTAAAGAATGCGTCAGTAGCCTGTATTAGTGCAGGAAAGATTATTGCAGCAAGAGGGAGACTCAGCCTGAGCCCCTCAGATGTGAGCAAGGCAGTTCATGGCAAACCAGTGGTCCTCAGAATGGAGACTTTTGGAGCTGGTAGTACTGGAGCCACTTTATTGAAGTGGAAAGATCCTGTATAGAGCGCCTCAGAGTTCACCTAGCAGATATTGGGGTGGGGATGTGAAAAAGAGGGAGTGGAGGCTGGAGAAAGACCTGACTGGGAGGTCCTAGGCCGGAAGTGGCTAAGGCAGGCACGCTGTCAGCCAGGCTATGAGTAATTGAGCTGGCTGACATCCTGAAGCAGAGGTGAGGAATGCTGAGCAGAGATGAAGAAATCTCACTGATGTGACTGAGTTGAATGCTGAGAGAGGAGAGAGGGACATTGATCCAAGATTTGATGGCTTTGATAGGCTCTTAAGAGGAATGTGTTTATTTCTCCCCACTTAGTGCCAGAAGGATAGATTAATTCGCATTTTTTTATTGGAAAACTCTCCCCTTAGGCTTCTTGTCCCAGCTCTACAGAGTTCCCATTCATTATGTTTCCATCTAGAGACACCCAGGTGGACCAGCATGACAATTGGAGTCTGGGACTCTTAGGGCATTGCCAAGGTTCTGTAAAGGGCTAGTGGTAGATGAAGGTGGGTCTGTCACTTTCAAGACCAGTGCTGTGTCTGTGAAGTTTGTCTTGTCCTGAATGTGAAGGTTAATGGACGCAGTCTCTACTGAATGGGCCAGAGGAAGGAAAGAGAAGGGGGATGGTGGGGAAAGCAGTGAATAACCAGAGAAGAAAAAGAAGAGGCGCCATGTGCGTGCTAAGGGAACTTGCTGCATGCAAGAGTTCAAGGTCAGATCGGTGACCTCGCTTCTTCATAGCTCTGTTGCTCCACCTCAAGGTCAAATTGGTGACCTCGCTACTTTACAGCTCTTTTGTTCCACCTCACTGTTCTTCTAGTCTAGCAGGAACCAGCGCTGCTGTGGGAGCCTTTCTGACGTGGAACAGTACTCAGAATTTTTTGGGTTTTTGGTGTCTAGAAATTGTTTATTTTAATGGCTACAAAATTCATTTTAGTTTTAATTGATCATAATTGTATTCCTTATATAACTATGAGGTACAAAGTGATATTTTGATCCATGCTTATCTTGTAGCCTGGAAATCTTTTAAATAACTACTAGGTAGCCTGCTGCCAGATGGCCATTATCAATAAAAGCTGGTCTCTTATTGCAGTTTTTTAAATTTTAATTTTAATTTATTTTTCTGAGGTAGGAGCGCACTATATAGTTTAGGCTGTCCTTGAGCTCACTCTGTAGCCTAGGATGGCCTCAAACTTGTAGCACTCCTGCCTCAACCTGAGTGCTGGGATTACTGGTGTGCACCACCATACCCAGCGTTCTTATTCCAACTTTAGTGAAGTAATTCACTGAGAGTGGTTGGTAGGAAACACGATGACTTGAGAGTTATTTTTCTCATATTATTTGCTTTAACACTTAGAAACAAGAGACTAAATTTGAGGACTTGTCTTGCCAAAGGAGAATTGCAGAGATTAGCTTCTCTCACTTGGAGAGGTCTTTGGTAAGGTGCTGCTTGAATGTTTCATTGGTTTGTGCTCTGGTATTTAAGCTGCAGTTAGGTCAGATTGCATCCTTTCCAAGTGTAGGCTTATGACAACTGTTTTTCAGTTTCCTTCTGATGCTGTCTGTTCTGAGGCTGGCCCACGTGGCTCATTTGTAAATTTGCTTCATGATATATTTCCTAAAGGATAAGCCCTAAGGACACATGGGCATGAAGCCCTGGATTAGGTCTATGGAGCGGGTTATCTGTCTTCTTTTGTGGTGTTGGTAAAGATAAAAGATGTAGCCCCCAAAAATCTTTACGCCAGCATTCCCCTGTAGAACCTGACTTAATGGAGACGTTCCTTAGCTAGCCTATCTTGTGTGGTGACCGCCAGTCATACACGGCGTTCAGTTCTTGAAAGTGACTGGTGTATGTGAGGGACAGATTTTTTTGTTTGTTTGTTTATTACAGGATCTTGCTACACAGCTCAGACTCACAGTGATCCTCCTGTCTCAGCTTCCCCAGAGCTGGGCTTGTAGGCATGCACCACCACTGTGGCTGGCATGACAAACCCAGAGTTCTGGGGCTGGCACAGCATTTAGTACCAGGGATCCAACTCAGGTCCTTGTGCTTGCCAGGCAGGCACTTAGACCACTGAGCTATCCCCCTGGCCCTGAGGGATGGAATTTTAGATTTCATTAATTTTAATGGAAGTGGCCATTTATGGTAAATGGCTATCACTTGGACAGCACTGCATAAGCCAACGGTCAGAGGTGACTGATTGCTGTATTTGGCGCTAGGACTTGGATAGAGGGCCTGATTGGGTAGTCTGGTTTGAGAGGAAAGACACAAGGATATTCTAATGGACATTAGGCAGTTGGATAGATAGCATAGCTTTGTGAAATTGGTTTTTCAAATTTGGGATTGAAGAAGATTTAGGAGAGTGGAACTGGAGGTAGGGAGAAAAGTTTTTATAAAGGAACATGGCATGCCTGTAGCTTTCAGATCTTGTAAAATGATGTCTCGGCAGCTGTAAATGTTCCATTATTCATGAGATGCTGTGTGTTCCAGATTTGGGAGTCTAACAGATCTGTGTGAAGTGAGGAGTCGCCTGTTGTGGCTTTGCCAGCTATGCTTGTGTGTGTCAGATTCAGCACCTCTATGTCCTGTCTGTCTCCTAGGCCTTGCGCTGATGTGGGAATGCTGAGGTGGCATCTGATGTTTACTTTTTAAATGTAAATTGGAGTATTTGTCATTCATAAATTCATGAACATATTTTTGAACAATTTACCTGCCAATAAAGACAGCAGTTTAGAAAAATATAGGGGATATATATATATATATATATATATGATATTTAGCTTTCTGAGCTTCAGATTCTTCTGTATGGTATAATAGTACATACATCAAAAAGTAGTGTTGTGTTGTGTAACTTATACAGAGCTCCTAGTATCTTGGCACATAGCAGGTTGCCAATATAGGCATTGTTATCACAAATAGGATTAGCAAATGCATACAGAGTTTATCTAAAACTACACAGTGAAGAGCCGGCCAAATAGCTCAGGGAATTAAAACATCTGCAAGCAGGTGCAGCGGCCAGGGGTTTGATCCTGGGGCCTGCCATGGTGGCCCTGCCCTCACGGCGCACTGAGATGGCAATTGAAACTAGGTGTGGTGGCTGGTGCCTGTAATCCCAGCACTTGGGAGGCTGTAAATGGGATAATCTGATTAGTAGTGAGACCCAGAACATCCTGTACTCTTCTCTAAAATACAGGAAAAATAAATAAATAAAACTACACAGTGAGACACCTCCTATTTCATTTCCTTATCTGGGCTTTCTATTTACTAGAACACTTGAGGCTGATTTAGTATCTTACAAGAGCTGGGCATTATCTCCCAGACATCATTAATCTTGCCTTTCTTGTCCAGCTTAAGTGTGAAATTAATCAAAAAGAAAAGGGAAATTAATAATATGTTGGTATTCAGGATTCATCAGGAGACCTCATGGCAGGCATGAAATTACCTTTTTTGCATTTAATACTCACCTCAACGTATTAAAGATATAGAGATTTTGTTATTTAGGAAACGCTCCTTTATGCTTCCTAGCTTGATAATTAGCCAAGTTGGGTGAGGGCTGGTGTTTGGTTAGCTATTATTGTTATCTTATTATTTTGTTGGACATTTTGTTTTATTTTTTCCATAAAAATATATTTGTGGGGAAAAAGATCATTCCTTATGGTGAGGTTACCCCTAAAGCCCATAGAAAATGTTGAATCAACTATTCCCTCCATCCTTTTCCAATTTTTGTTAGATAAATGAGAAAGCAACATAGTTGATGCATACTCGTTTCTTGCCAATTGAATAAAGACATACAGTTTTGATCCCGTCTACAGTAAACTAAATTTGATCCTAGGTTCCATGTTTCCTTGTTAGCACATGGGCTAGGATCAGTTTCAAAGAGCACGTTATAACGAACGCATTGTGGAAAAGAGTGGAGTGTTTTAATTGTGACTCTATCGTGACTTTTACTGAGGGCAGTAAAGGACAAGTTTTATAGCTGAAGTGTTCCTGTAATTATATCAGAAATAACAGGCAGCAGTCACCTTCCATTAGGGGTGTGAGAAGGCTATTACTATTTCAGTGATCACATAAGGTGTTAAATGAGTCATCCTTGGCCTCGTGAAGAATTAAAGATAGAAAGGAACAGTTGACATCATACTATAGCAAGTTTTTAAGGAACAGCAAAATGCCAGGCAGTTTTATAAGGAAAAAGGTTCTCTGAAATAAAGACCCAGCCCCTGTGGGTCCCTAGCCTACGAAGGTGGATCTCATACTTGTGGTAGTTCAAGGCCTGCACTTTGAGAACCATTGGGTTTAAGGAAAGAGATGAGTAAATGCTGAGGATGGTTCTCAAAGCAGACTTTTAAGGGGGTTGGTTTTATTTTGCTTTCATGGTACTGGGAATTGAACTCAGCTTCTTTATAGTAAGAGCTACATGAACTTCCCAGAGATTGGGATTACATACATGTACGTGCTACCATATCCAGTTCAGCATAAATTCTTTGGGGCCTCTTAAAAATAACCTTTTGCTGGAAATATTACATTTCATTTGAGGTGCTTTGTGAGTTTGGTCAAGGGGATCTGCTCTTTGTGGCATTGTAAGTGAACCTTAAAAATGATTGTGAACCTAAGTGGTCTTCCAGCCTGTGGTGTTGAATCATGGTGTAAAATCTTGGATAATCTCTGTTGCTACCAGTATTCTCTCTCTCAAATCCAAGAGATATTGATGAATTCAGGCATTTGGATGCTTTTATCTTTTCTACAAATCACCACACTGTGTCTAGGGACCGTTTGTAGGAGAACCGTCATTTTAACTAAGGGTATTCCAGGTCCAAAGCCCTTAAATCACCATCCTTGTCACAGTGGTCTGACAAGGTAGCTGTCAGGAAAGTGAAAGTGTAACTGATTTGCTCTCTCCTGCTGCACTAGTTCCAGGCTTTGCACTGGTTCTAGAGCTGCTGTTTTATTATATTTTATTGGTATTTTGAAACAAGGTCTAACAATGTAGTTCAGATTTATTATGTAGCCTATGTTGGCTTTGAATTTATGGGAATCCGCCTGCCTCAGCCATCCATGTGCTGGAATTACAGATATGAGCCACTGTGCCTGGCATAGAGCTACCCTTTTATTAACCTTGATAACCTCAGTAATTTGTTATCCTGTTAAAACAGTGGCGACCACAGTCATAATAACTGCCAATTCTTACAGACCCTGGAGCTGTGCTTCCCTTGCTTAATTTCTTAATTCCCCTTCTCTGAATGAGCCACCATGGCCACCTATATTTTCTGATACAACCCAGAGACTGGGCAAGTCACGTGGTCATTGCCACACAGTTTTGAGAGCTAAAGCTCAGTATTTTAGCCCAGGTCATGTGAGCAAGAGGGAAGATTTCAATTCAATTTGGAAGACTTTATAAAGACTTGAAGGGCTCATTGAGACCAAAAGATGCTACACAATTTTGCAGTGTAAAGGAAGCAAACCTATTTAGGGATAAAACTGTGTGAGTTCTATTGTCAAAGACTAGTCTAGATCTACCATAATTGGGCAGAATTTCACTGTGTGGTTATTTTAGCTTCTTTGGCTAATGTAGGATAAAAACAGTGTGAAGTCAATATTGTAATTACAGGGGTCAGTCTGATGATTGAAAAGGACGATTGAATGACTACAAGTTTATAAGTGATAATTTGTTTTCAGTGTGCACCATCTGGCACCGTTACTTGACATCTTCTCTCTAGGCATAAAAGGCATTTTAGAACTTCAGGCTCCCTTTGGCCACTTAAAGGAATACGCACAAGGGGCAGCTTTGGGTCCTCAATTAGCCTCCTTTGTCCAGGTGTGGAAAAGAAGGGCGGGCAGGCCCGTCTGTGGTGAATTCCATTTTATTTTATATGAAAAACCAAATTTTCATAACCAAATAATAAAAGTAGAGTAGTCCATCGTGGGTTTTGGCATTCACTGTTACGGGGTCCAGTATTTGGAGAGATGCTGTCTGTGGTGAATAAAGAGGAAAAGCTTGAGTGTAGAAATTGCAAAGAAGAGATTGCCATGGCAGGGTTCGAGAGCATGGTGACCTGAAAGTCTCTGTGTCCTCAGCTGCTGCGTGGGACTGCGCAGGTGTCCCTGGCGGGAGTGACACCTTGTCACAAAGTACTCCTGGTCTGGATGTGTGGGTGGGAGCGCAGCAGTCAGCGCGACTGCAGAGTTCTAATAAAATGCCATCAGAGACGGTAGAGTTCATCAAGCAGGTGCTTTTGTTTGGAGGTCATTTGTAATGCCATCTTTTCCAGAATGTAAAATGAAAGGGATAAATACTACTGGAAAAGGGGATTGCTAGCTTTCTCCTGGTCACTGTCTCCTGCGATGGCTGCCTTACTCTTTTTTTTTTTTTTGAGATTTGAATTATACCCACGTGACTTTTGGCCTGTAAATGGGCTTGTTAGGAGAAAAGGAGGGAAAACAGGAGCTAAGAGGGCAGGTTTCTGTGAGGGGCCACCCTGGCACTCGGAGAGCCTTCGAGGTCCTGCAGCAGCAGGGGTGCCGCAGGGGTGCCGCAGGGCAGGGCCGTGGTGGAGAGCTCAGCTGGGGCTGTGAGGGGGCTGTGCGGGGAGGAGCTGGGGCTGTCCGCTGGCCGAGAGGCCTGAGGCTGGCGCAGCCTTGCTCGGGGCTGGAGAATGCGAAAGGGGCACGGGGCGTAGCCATGCTTGCTGGACATTTTGCCGCCATCATACGTCCTCAGCAGGCATCAGGGCATAGGCTGAGAGCGGCCTCTGGTCAGCCTGAGAGGGCGGTAGTCCGACTTCTTCAGGTTTAATTATAAAAGGGAGAAAAATCCAAGCATAAGCTCAAGAAGAAACTGAGGGCAAAAAGGACTGTGGGTGAAGTTTTAGTGAAAGCTGGGGTGGTATGCTGTTCTGAAAAAGAGGAGAAAAGTACTCTTTCAACTTTTTTTTTTAATAGAGACAGCTAGAAATAGCTATAAATTGTCATTAATGCTATATAATTGGCTCTGCAGGAAATATTTAAGGTAGCCTGAGCATTAAAGCTTTGCTGAGGATAATGTAAGTGGCCTCTTGGTTTCTCAGTGACTGTTGAGTTTTGCAAATGTTCCTATTCAAGGGTGTTGCAGTAGTTATCATGTGATTCAGGGAGTCGCTTATCTGATTTTTCAGGGACTTAGCCCTGCGGCTGTTGTTAGAGAAGGATAACACAGATTGGAAGGCAGTGAGGGGGTAAAGGATAGTGGATTTTTTTTTTTTTACATTATGAATAGTTTTTGAATCTCATAATCACTGGTGAGACTCACATCACCCGTCACCCACAGGAATTTGGTCCCAGCACCAGAAAGGAAAACTGCCCTACTATGAACCAATGAGATGTTTATGAAAACTCAGAAGAATAAAAGTACAGAGTGTCAGTTGATTTTACTTAGTCCAGAGGCACTCAGATATTGATTTCATTAGCCTACACTTGAGTACAGGAATGGGATGTTTTTAACAATAAGATACTGAAGATTATTTTCCAGAAGTTTGGACCAGAGTTATTGAAGGTAGAAGCTTTTTCTGTATCATAATAATTCATTTCCAAAACCAATTTCTTCACTTCAAAGCTACATTGGACAGAAACCAGCGTGAAAAAGAGGTTGCATGGTCACCAGCTTCAATATGTTTCTTTTCAACCTTCCATTTCCAAGTAAACAGTCCACTGGGGTCCAGATGGTTGTCCGGGGCTTGTGGATTTGGAACGACTTCAGGTTCAGCCCGTTCTCCCCGAGCGCCCCATCCAGCACACCACTCTGGTATTACTTAGAGCCTGTTGACACAGATGAAGATGTTAGT
Source organism: Tympanoctomys barrerae (assembly GCA_002564285.1). Taxonomy (NCBI): domain Eukaryota; kingdom Metazoa; phylum Chordata; class Mammalia; order Rodentia; family Octodontidae; genus Tympanoctomys; species Tympanoctomys barrerae. Next base: position 2,291 of record NDGN011149098.1, on the reverse strand, counting down.
GCTCTGGATGCAGAAATATAGCAGAGAGCGTATAAAGGAGGAACTGGCTTGGTTTCCCTTAAAAGTAACCAAACTTTTTCCGAAGAAAATTTCACAACACACTCCTTCATGAAGTCCTTCCAATAATAAAGTAGACCAGTTGGATCATCTTGAAGACTTCACAGTCTTAGCAGAGTAAAGATGGGTTTGCTCCGAGTGGCCCTTACTTCCCCTTCCCTCCCTTCCCGCTGAGGTCCTTGTCAGCTTCATGATGCTCCGCTGACAGAGTCCACAGACATCCGAAACATACTGTGTGTGTCAGTTAATGGACATGTTTGTTTCTTTTTTTTTTTTTTAATAAGAGTTTTGCAGAAGGAAAACATTAGCCAAAATGAAAAGCACAGAATAGATGTATTTCTGAAATAGCTTTTTATTGTTGCCTTTGATTTTATTCTTGAAGGTGAAGGAACTATACATAATCTGTTATGTTTGTATGAACAGGCTTATAATTGGATTGACTTTATCTCCAATTTTGAACTTCTTAGTTTTTTGTAATAGAGCTGTCTTACAAAAGTTTTTTCTACGCTATACTTACAACTGTGTGTATGTGTGTACTAATGGAGGCTACCACAGAAGGTGTTAGGATTGGTAAAAGCTTTGGTTTAATGCCTTCTGAGCCTTGGAACAAAGAGCAGTTTTTGTAGAGATGCTCCATTCTTGCCAAGGGTAGCCTTACTCCTGCTGAACTAATAATGGATAGATTTGGATCCTAATAAGCAAGATAATATTTTGTAATAACTGCCTCTAGGTGGCAGTGATAGGGCCTCCCACATAGCTGTTTTTGTGTATCTGGGTGGGGGAGAAGGGGCGACACTATCTGCCTTTCGGGTAGTTGAGTTCCAAATGTGAAGAAGCAGAGTTCAGACAAGCTCTTTGTGAGCCATCTGTTTGCAGCAGATCAAGTCCTTTAAGAGAAACAACTTAGAAATGTCATTGTCCTTGCAATTTTAGGTGTGATTCCTATTCTAAAGTAGATTTTGGAGGACCCACGAGGCTATATTAGTATTGTAATAAGCAGATCTCCATCTTGGTTAAGCACAGAGCCCACAATACTTGCCTTTGGAGGAGAGAGGACCAAGAAGTTGAGTTAGCTGTTACTATTTGGAACCATCAAAGAAGTGCAGACACACTCTTGATCCCAGTGGGCTGGGGGTTGCTCTTGCAGAGCCGCCTGCGATCCTGGGGGGATGTCTGTGACTATCTGGCTAAGGATATACGGTGGCATGGGCTTTTTTCAAGGTAATTAGGCAAGAATGTTTTATAGAGTTAGTGAAGCACTGGAACAAAATGATACTTGCTCAATAGTTTTTAATTCATTGAGGCCACTTTTACAAAGGGCTGGGACCCTTTAGAGCAGCCCCACCCAGGCCAGCCACAGAGAGCTTCATGATGTGGGTACTGTAAGTCAAAGCACTGAACTGGAAGGTGTGACTTGCAAAGCCTGCGCAGTCTCTGAACTCTGTCTGTATTGGGTAACTGTTGCTCTAGGAGTGTGTTTTGTTGTCTCCACTTATAGCATGTTTTATAGAGGAAGTAGTCTGTTAAGTCCTCCCTTATTTCAGGTGTCTGGATCATCTGTAATGCTTAATGGTCCTTCATACTGTGCAGCCCATACCTATGTGGTATGTATGGGAGATACCTAAGCTTAGTGTTCGCCTGGCTGTGCCTTTCAGTAGCTGTGCTGTACCCACTTGGAAGATGAACAGCAGTGTGGCCAAGTGTCAACAGGTGAGTTTAATTAATTAATTTATTTATTAATTTTGGCGGAACTGGGGATTGAACTCAGGCCCTTGCGCTTGCCAGGGAAATGCTTATTGCACTGAGCAATCTCCCCGGCCCCAACAGGTGAGTTTTAAAGCCACCTTAAGTGCCATGTTATATTTTTGTGTATTTATAATTTGTTTTATTGAATGTTTTCCTTTGTGGAATTAGTCCAATTCAGTACAATGTCACATGAAAAATCAACTTTTTCAATTTTGAGGAGGTTGAAAGTGAGTTATTAGGTGACTTGGTACTTATGTTGACTTCGGTTACATAAGCCAAAGAAGATAGCAAGATATGACAGATATTGAAGCAGAGTGAAGACCTTGATTCAGATGAGGAAGGAAACAGCAATGTAAATAAATATTTGACTCATCAAAATGCTACAGAACGTATACAAAACATAAGTAAGCCAACCTTAGAACTAGGCATATTAATATGGCTTTACTTTTTATGCTTCGTTTTTATACTTTTCTGCTGGATGGTTAAGA
>NDGN011149071.1:0-19594 GCA_002564285.1 Tympanoctomys barrerae | reverse complement strand
TATATATATATATATATATATATATATATATATGGAGCTATCCATATACTTGAATAGTTGTGAAAATCAAATGAAATAGAAAAATCTCATTTCAGAAGGAAAACCTCATCACTAGGGTGGAAGGAAACAAAGAGAGCCTAAGGTCCAGCTCAGTGTCAATACACTTACCTAGGTATTGAAAACCCATGTATTTTAATATGTCAAACATTCTGCTTCTAAAATTCCCAGAAAAAAATCATGTTTAAATAAGAAAACTTTTTTAATAAGTTTAACTTTCTTTTATTGATCAGTGGCACGCAGCACAAAAGATATCATTAGGTTTAAAGACCATAATTTAACACTGTGTTTTGGTGAGTTGAAGGTTTAATTCTAAGCCACATTTAGTATTGTGATTGCGTTCCCATCTTCTGGTGGATATTGGACACACAGGAGAAGGAGCTGCATGTGGTGGACACACGCACGCCCACAGTATACTGTCACCATTTCTCCTGTGGACGCCCTTGTCCCACCGCGCCCCTATTTTCACACTTGGGAGGTCAAGCTTCGAGGGATAAAATGACCTTGGTCATACCTTTCTCCCACTGCCTGCTCTAATACCACTCTCCTCTCCCACTTTCGCCCTTCTTCTAGGCTAAAAAGGCTTTCTCCTACTTTTTGTCATCATTTTTACGTTCTGCATGTGTTTTTCTTTCTGAGTCTGGTTGACTTTGCTCAACATGAAAATCTCCAGATTCATTTATTTTCCTGCACATTACATTGGTTGGTTATTTCGTGGCTGAGTAAATCCCCACTGTGTGTATATAACACATTTTTAATTCACCCATCTGTTGATGGGCACCCAGGCTGGTTTCATGTCTTGGCTATTGTGAAATGCCACATTAAAAATGGAAATACAGGCAGGGGAGATAGCCCAGCAGTCTAACCCCTGCCTGGCAAGCTCAAGGACTCGGGTTCGTTCCCTGGTATCACAGGCCAGCCTCACTCAGCGCCGGCCACGGAAACTGGGCGTGGTAGCACACACTTGTAATCCCAGTTCTGGAGAGGCTGAGACAGGTGGGTCACTGCAAGTCTGAGCTGCCTGGAGAAACCCTGCACCAAATAAATAAATTTTTAAAAAACCAGAATACAGGTGTCCCTGTACTATACTGATGACCAAATGCTTGGTCTAGTTCTAGCTTTCTGAGGAGTCCTTATACAGCTTTCCTTAGTAGCTGAGCTAGTTTATACATTTTAAGGAGCTTAGACTCTGACAGTGAGTGTACTGCCTTCCATTCTCCTAGCAGGATGCAAGCATTCCTTCTCCCACAGCCTCTCCAACAGTTATTGTTTTTGGACTCCTCATGATACCCATTCTGACTGGAGTGAGATGGACTCTCAATGTGGCTTTGACTCACATTTCTCTACTGACTAAAGTGTTGAACACATTTTTTCACACTTATTAGGCCCAGGGTTTGATCCCTAGCACCAAACAAACAAAAGAACAAAAACAGAATGGAATAAGAAAAGATTTTGTAGGGCTTAAAATGTAGCTCAGAGATAGCATGCTTGCCTAGCGTGCATCATGCACAGTGCCCTGGGATTCTATCCCAACTATTGAACAACAGCACAAAAGTTTTCTTTTTTTTTTCTCAGCAAAGAAAAAATATTGAAACATCTGCTACTCCAAACAGTCATCCATTGCTCAAAATCCAAAATGGACATGCCTTTAAAATGCCATTCATTCCGTGTATGAATTTATACACAGAAATTTCCACATATTATAATTCATGTAGAAAACACTTTATGTTTGCAAAGTTCTAAATAGATGAGTTAGTGGCCATACATTGAGTTCATATTATGCCACTTAAAAATGAAAGTTTTCCTAAGCTTAAATGGTTACTGGCTCCAACTTCTGGAGGAATCTCATGCAGATCCTTTCATTAAAATCCCAACAACTTAGCACCATATTTTCCAGGATTGCATGATTTATACTACATTTATATGTTATTATATAATTTTTCAATTTTTAATCTTCAGAATAATTCAATGATTGATGAAAAGTGATTTGTACCTTATTTGGTATTCTGTGCATTTAATATATGCATTGTGTTTGCTTGAAAAGGCCACATAACTCATGGCCTTCATGAGTTGGCTCACTGTACTGCTGCAGGTCAAATGAAATCCATTGAAAACAAGTTTAACCAAAAACTAATAACTATGTATAAAATCACTTTTAAAATACCATAAGCAATGTCATTTTCCTTCCCCTGTATAGTTTTAGCATAAAGGAATGATATACATTGAGGCAAACTTATATTGCACTATTTAAAATTATACTTACAAAATGCAAGGATAAAATTAATTTGCTCATCTCCATTTCAAATTTGACTATGCATTCTATTAGAAAGTAGTTGTGAGCCTAAACTGGTAATTCTTTATAACATGCCTGAGCTATTACTGGCTATTTGCCTTATGCAGACTTTTGTGTATCTTTTTTTTTTTTTTTTTTTCCAGAACCAGGGATCGATCTCAGGCCCTTGTGCTTTCCAGGGAAGCGCTTATTCTACTGAGCCATCTCCCCAGCTCCTTGTATCTGTCTTTAATAACCATGAAAAATGGCATTTAGAGCAATCTTAGCATCTTAAACAGACAAGATTTTCAACAAATATCTGGAACACTTAGAAGCCTCTGGAACCAAATATCAAGGAGACATCACTATGTCAGAAATAAAAGCAATCTAAAGAATAATTCCAATTTTTCATTTAACCAAATTATGAACAAACAAGCCACTGTACGAGCTTAAATATTCGTTTCTCTAGATATTTTGAATATAATCCTTTTAAATAGTGCTGCAATAAATCAGTTGACCCAAAATACTCAAAATGATCCAGCACAGGTTAGCTGTCCGAACCTGAAATTTCAGCACAGAAGACACCAGGCACAGCATATGCCATACCTGATGTACGTAAGACTCACCTTCGGTGTGCACAGCAGACACGTAGGTCCAGTTGTACCTCTTCACGATGTCCACCATCGCTCGCGCCTGCTGGGCGTCCGAAGGCACAACCCTCATGAAGTATTTGAACAGAGTCTTGTCACTCAGATCCATGCTGGTTGCTGAGTAAGCAATCTGAGGTATGTTGAAAAGCTGAAGCAAGTTCTGGACCTGAATGGCCACAGAACTGGAGCCAGGCCCAATGACCCCGACTATGGGCTTCTTGGAGCGGAAGGAGGAGGAGCCATCCACACAGCGCACCAAGCCCTCTTCCTCCTCGGCAGAAATGAGGGAATCCCTTATGAACTCGATGCTCTGCTCTAGGGCCACAGCTGAATGCCAGCACGAGTCCCGTATCTCACAGCCCAGGGTGATGTTGGGCAGAAGTGTGGGGTCTGCGTTGATCCTCTCCAGGGTGTGCAGCATCGCCTCCACTCTCTGGATGCCGTACTGCTCCCGGACTGCCCCACACTTCCTCTCATGAACTTTGTCCACAGTGGGCTGGTGGTGGACCGAAAAGAGAGCTCCAATGATGATGTCACCAGGCATGTGAGCCACCACCCGCCTTTCGCTGGACTGTGCACTCCCGCGGACATCTTCTCTCAAAAGTAGGACTGACAGGATCAACAGAAGGACCATTTTAAGAAAGGAGTTCAAGCTAATAAAGATAACATGGTGAGGAAAATGTAGGGCAGTGCAGACAGATACCATCAAACAAGGTCCTGTGTGGAGCAGCCCACAAAGGTATTAGCCAGAAATTCAGATATGTTCTCTAAAGAGCTGCCATGTGCGCAGGTAGGATTTGGTGAGGTGCATCCGTGGGGTCATGATCCTCCAAACCTAGAAAAAAGGAGTAGGAATTTTAGCATCATTGCACTTAGTGTAGGTCCGCTCTAATGGCCCGTGCTGGTGCAGGAAAGCAGGGCTTGTTTATATAGTTAAGAAATGCTTCTGATATCTTTTTTCTGTCTTTTGTGATTTGATGAAACAGGTGAAGAAGCTTCGAGTCTCTGGCTTGCTTAGAATACTATTCTTATTGTTCATCTGGAATACTTAGAATCAATCTCCTGAGTAGCTGGCAGAGCTATTCTTTCAGGGAGAAGCAAGGGTGCTCAGCCTACTCCGTGCAGAGAGCTAAGTGGTATGTGCTTCAACATGCTAAACACTGGCCATTTCCAGGGACGGGACTTGGTGAATTGCTTTACTTTAATTTTTATTAGGATCTTTGTTTCTTTCCAAGGTTTCAGCACTGAGCATGTATTAATTATGCAATTGTAAAAGTAAAGTCATCTTGCAGAGGCTAGCGCTGTGGCTCAGTGGCGTAGCACCGGCCTCGCGCAATTCCGAGAAGAAGGACCTGGGGTCCATGGACAGTACTGCCCAAGTAACAATGAAAACAAAACAAAACCCATGTACTCCTCTCAGTGCAAGGCAAAGCAAATTAAATGGTCTTCCCAAGAATAAATAAACATTTGTTTAATAAATATGTAGATGTAACAAAGATGAATGAGAAGAGATAAATATTTCGAGTTTGAAGAATTGTAGAAGATAAAGAAAAGTGTTGGCACATTACACAGTAAAATGCTCTCCAATAGGCCGGAAGTATAGCACTGTGAGGACCAGTTATGGAGAAAATAATACACACATTGAAGCCTCCGCTCTGCTTTGAGAAATATTAGCAAATTAGTTAACCTCTCAGTACTGAAATATCCTCACGTGATAAAATGAGAACAGTAGGCACTAATCTGCCGTTATGGAAATCAACATGAAATATCAAGTGTGTAAATGCTTTTTTGCACACCGATATGTGCACTTCTTTGTTATTAGCTATCCAAGGGCATTTTGGGGCTAGGTGGTGAGGACAGAAAATCCTCAAGCAATCCACTTGGGCCCCCAGAGAGTCTTCAAAGTAATTACAAAGCCTTGTAATAAAATTCACAGTAATCAGTTCCCCAGCCTTGGTCCAGAGAAGCAATCCCCTCAGCTCCAAGGCTCAGGGACCGAGAGTGTGCAAGCACGCATGCCTGCAGCTTTCCTTCCGAGAAGAAACGTAGGCCAGCTGCGAATGCAGGCACGCATTTCCATCTAAATTCCTGCGAGAAACGAGACTTTGCTTCAACTTTCTTACAGGAAAACCTGGGATAATTTATAAAAGCAAAATGACACATTAATGATCTCAAGTATTTAAAGTGATTGTGAAAGAGATTTGTTTTGTACGCTCCCATCTCTGTTCGCCAAGAACCTTGAATTATTGTAAAATGACTAAGTTCATAAACATCATCTTTTAACATTAGGTGACGTTTCTTCAGGAATTTATCAAATCACCATGTCTTTAAAAGAATACAAATGGCTTCAGAAATCATCAGTGTGCAACAATCCCAGGCCAGACACAAAATAAATAGAACTTGAATCACATTTGTAATCATCGCTCTACCCTGCTTTTCAGTTTCCTCCTACTGTTTTCTATGGCAACAGAGAAATAGTCCCTCTGTACAGTGCCAAGCACTAACAAAAGTGCTCATCAATGACTAGCTGTTGCAGAATAATGAGCTGTTTGGCAATGTATGAGAAAAAATCTCTTTGGCTATAAAAGTTAGCAAGAGAAAAGGAACAAAAGATGTTAATTTTCTCATGGAGAAGTTACTCAAGTTATTTAACATTTGATGAACTAAATGCTTGGGGCAAATACTTATTCTCATGAACATTATATTGCAAACAAAAAATACGAATTAAAAGAAATAAACAATTCCTAACAAAACCCAGAAGTAGTGGACAAGTCCATAGCAAAACATTTTAATGTAAAACTGTAAAATTGATAAGAGAAACTAGAACTGACCCATCAATTTTATGAAGATAAAATATAAACCCAAAGTATTTTATTATGGTTGTTTTAGGAAAACCCTAAGTGTTCATACACTCATGTATATACACATGTACTAAAAGATTTCTTCCACTATATACATAAATTAATTAACTCAAGAAAGATATATTGCTTATTGAGTGAAACTAATGTAATGAAGAAATACAATGATGTGTATTGAAAGTTTTCACGGACATCTTTCCTTAAACACCCGTCATGCTCCAAGAATTTCTTCATTCACTCTTTCAACAAATATTTAAGACATTTCTACTGTGACTTTCTGCATGAAGCTAAGTGCTAAGCCACACCCAGATCCTGGGTTTTAGAAGTCCAACTAAGGAAAGGAAGTACACAAGCCTATAAGAAGGGAAAGTGAAGGCCTGTAATGTCAGAGACACAGAGAGAGGGCGTGATTGGCACCTTAGTGCTCACAGACATACACGGGGCTTTTATGTTGCCAGAAAAACATGCACAAATAATCCAGACAAAGAAGCTTTGTACCTTTCATTTGAGTGAAGCAAAGACCCAACAAAGAAAATGGTAAGTGACAGAAAGCAAGGAACGAGGACGCAGATCCCTTGCAGTCAGGAAGTGGTCCAAAGGAACAAGAAGGGGGGGAGTAGGAGGGAGAGAGGAAATCTGAATAAAGATGTCCTGCACAGAGGAACCTAATAGCCCGAATTAGTGTAAATACTATTTGCCATAATGTGAGCCCAGACAGGTAATACCAACAAGTATGAAGGAGAAAGGAACCAGAGGAGAAGGGAGCAGGGGGAGGAAAGGAGAAGGGGATTTTAAAGAGAAAGATACAAGCTGTACTATGTACATATACATTGTCAAGATGATTGTAAAATGTATGCACTGAAAATGTGCACTATTAAAATATGCATATGTGAAAATAATTTTGTAACTGCACGTGATTCCCTTGGAAGATTTTATATTCTCTGTTTATTGTACATCCTCTTTACATGTGACAAGTACCTCCACATGTCTGCTGAATGTATGGCATATGTGTATCAATAATCCTCAACAAAATTTTGAAATTCAGCTATCATTTATCATCTCTGTTTTACAAATATCACAAAGGTTTTGATAAGTTAAAATTTAACCAGTTACTCAGAGAATGACAAACCTAGAATTATCCAGGCCTGAGATTCTAAAATATACTCTCCACCATCCCTATTGCTTCACCACCCTTCTGATATAAGAGATATTAACAGAATCTATCTTTTCTCTTCTCTTGCATCTTCCTTGTTTAATCCTTAAGTTCAGTTTCTTTCTGTTTTACTCTATTATACCTTTCAGGCTTCATTTCTTCTTTCAGGTTCTTACACTAGGGAGACAATACAGTATTTTCCAGGTGGGTCTAATTTATTTCACCTATGAGTATAGCATCTAGTTGCATTCACTTACCTATTCAGGCTTCAGGTTTGTGCTTCTTTATACCTGAGCAATACTCCATTGTATAAAAGTACCACATCTTATTCATCCGCCCATCAAGTGATGGGCATCTGGGTTGTTTCCAAGATCTGACTATCACAGACTGTGCTACCATAAACATGGGTGGTGCACATACATCACCAGTTCTCCTGGGAAAATACCCAGAAGGGGAATAGCTGGATTGAAGGATGGATGGAAACACATGCAAGTATTGATACAGGATGGCTGAGATTATTGAACTCATAATTTCCACAGGTTTTTGAAAGTAGCAGTTAATGTTTAGAATTCTAACCTTTACTAACTCTGCGCTGATGTCTATGATCTGAGCAGCTACCTCAAGGACAGAAATATGTAATACTAAGCCCGCGGTTGAATGCCTCACTTCGGTCTGCTAAATGTGCACCGTTTCTAATGTTTTATCAGTTATTATACTCTCTTCAAAGTAAATTAAAACAAAAAAGACAAAAAATAAGATTTTTTGAAAGCAAGGGCAAATATTCAAGTATTTCCCCAATCTTGCATAACTATCTCTGTTAATCTGAGCAACAGATGTGATGATAAAATTAGATAATTTAACGACTATTGTTAATTAGCTATTCCTGTTTTGAAAACCTGTTATTATAACATGCATTACTGTATCTTACCCTGTTTCTGTCTTTTTTCTCTTTGTTTTTGCTTTTGTTTTTACTGTTCAAAATAAATTAAATTAAATTTTAAAAAAATCCATACAAATGAAAAAGGCCACTCAGACCCAATTTGGAGGTGCACCGCAGTCTTCAGAAGTGAACTCCAAGCTCTCCCACCAGGCTCCGGGAGAGGCTTTACGAAAGATGGTGTGGGCGGGGAGGGCGGTGTGGTGAGGAAGGACTCGGGGACCACTGCAAAGTGTGCACACGATCGAGTCCCTGCATGAGCAAGTCAGAGCCTGGCGCTGCGGGAAGACGGTGAATTAGGGCATGTTACGTGTGTCTTCCAGCTCCCCACAAGGAAGGCAATCACTGTGCGCAACCAATATGTGAAGATAAAAATAGGAACGGGGAAGAACCTCATTCTGCCTCTGCTCTGATGGGAAGGAGAACGTGGCGGTCACGTGAGAGGTGAGGACAGGCTGTACTCAAAGCGAGACCTCTGTTGGTCCAGCGGTCGCCCGCCTCCCGCTGTGCGGCTCGGGCGGTACCAGAGCGCAGACCGGTCCAGATCCTGGCCCCGGGCACGGGAGACACTGACCCGAAGGTCGGAGAAGGCTTCCAGGAGAAAAGTGGCTCCTTAGGGAGAGGGCTCATGTGCTTCTCAGCTTCTAACGCGAGTTATGTTGCCTTGCTATGGCCTGCGACATAGTGCAGTAAGTACAGTACAGATACCTCGCAAAGCAACATTTTGAAATAAATTATTATACAGATAATTCAGTTCAGCTTGGGTGGGCCAAGTCTTAGATAAGGGGTAGAAATTGAAAGAGATGTGAGGTAGGAATATGCTGCAACTCAATTTATTATTCAGCCATTCATCGAGTCATCCTAGGTCCAATCTAGTACGATAGTACAAATTGATAAAGGATAAACTCCAAATAGGTCATCAAAGGATGTGTCAAATCTGTCAGCCTCTCTAGTATGTTCAATAAATGAGTCTGCATCCTCCACCAAGCACTGTTGGAGACCCTCACATTTCAATTATGGGCATGAGAGACATAAGCTCACACCTTTATAGAGCCTGCAAAAAATCTGAATAATAAATGTTGAAGGGGAAGGAGGTAGGAGAGCAAAATTGAAAGTGTTGGAGATGAGAGAAATTTTAAATAACACAGCCAAAGAAATATAAACCACAAGAGTAACACTCAAGTAAATAACTACAGAAATAACAAGTCATAGAAATACCCAGAAAAGAGCATGATAGCTGAAGATAAAAGGCTCAAAGCCAGGCTTGTGCTTTGAGTGGGGAAGAATGAGAGAAGCTAGAAGACGGTGGTCATCATGCGCTTCATGAGATGGTCGGACAGCACTGCGCTGGCTTGAACTTATGAAAATCTGACGTTCGCATTTCATGGGCATGTATTGCTGAAAATGTTTTAGCAGAAGCTTATAATCTGTCTAACATTTTAACTTGAATAAAAGCACAAGGGCAGGAGCCAAGGGAGCAGGTGGGAATCTATTGCTCGTTGAGAGAAACGGCAGTGTAAGTGGTGAAAGCTTGAAGGATCCTGGATATGTGTTACAGTATGAGGTTGGCTATCAATTCTGACTTGGGGTGTGTGGGAAAGAGGAGCTCCCATGTTTTAAACAACAGAGAACCTCAAGAGAAATGGAGGCTGACAAGGCCATAGTATAAAACCTTGCCTAGTCCCCATAACTTTTCCACATATTAAGGAAAGTGGAACTTTGGAACGAGAGAGGCCTGATGATAATTCAGAGTAGGTAAAAGTCATAGAGATTGCATGATTTATGGCAGGCCCAGAATCAGAATCTAACAAAATGGCATCTCAAAATGCAGTTTCAATTATGTTTTACAATTTGGTGTCCTTCTCTATGATTTTTCAAAATATTTATGTATTTTTAAGTGGAATGCTAGTATTAAATCTCTATGATAATATATTTATGAAGTATATTGTAAATATGCTTCTCTATCAGTTCATTTTGATGAAAGGGACAAGGAAAACAGCATTTCATGTATACATATACACTGGAAGCACAGCTAGTGGTAGAGCACTGTTCTAGCACATGTGAATCCCAGGATTTGATCCTAGCACCAAAAAAAGAAGCCAGAAGAAAAAAGGATATGCATGCATGGACGCGTGAGGGCACGCACACATGCACACGCAAGCACACACAAAAATCTTACCATGTGCTATTCAATGTCCTTAGTGTTTCACATAAAATGATATTTAAGCTTATGCAATTTATATGATAATTAATTTATGCATAATTTAAAGATGATGGTTCTAAGATGCAGGAAGAGACAGTGGTTTAGCAAAGACTCACAAATGAGTGATTTGCAGAGCAAAAGTCATGTTAATAGCATTTATTTCTTCTTACCAGTTGCACATACTTCAATTATATGTGTGCCCAAATGTATGTAGATGTCCTCCGTTTTAGTTATTAACGTTGTTGATCATTTCTGGCAACTAGAATCAATGTTTCAATTTAGTTTCTTTTAAAATTGTTACTTTTTAAAAGTTTTGAATCCATTGAGTATGAGCAACATCAAACGTTCTTTCCAAGAGAACTCATTCCCTGTCACTCTTATACAAGTTTATGAGTAAAGTCATTTCTCCTTGACAATCTCACCAACAATCTTGCTAATTCTTTTATCAGGAGTCTGGTAAAAAATTAGAAGTTGGAATACTACTTTATTTTCAATGCACAGAACCATTTCCATTCTGAATGTCACATCTATCATTGCAAAAACATTTTTAGGAATGTCAGAATATTCTCATTTCACTTATTAGCAAGCAAATACAATTTAAGAAAGAATTTTTTTTAGATTACAGCTCTTAGGTGTAAGGATGATAGACAAACAAGCTGCAGGTTTGTGTCACAGATAATGTGAAGGCATCAACTCATAGTGGCCCCCAAAAGAGTTCAAAATGGCATGGATTGGGCTGACAAGCTAGCTCAGGGGACTAAGCACCTGCTTAGGCAAGCACAGGGACCGGGGTTTGATCCCCAGCACCATGTGCTATGCCAGCCCCACCCCCAGGGTGTGCTGAGCCAACCACCAAGACTGGGCGTGGTGGTGTATGCCTGTAATCTCTTTGCAGGGGAGGCTGAAAACAGGATGGTCACTAGGATTCTGAGCTGCATAGCGAGGCCCTGTACCAAATACATGTTTTACAACATGGCATGGACCTGAAATTTACAATATGGAGGTTTTCAACTTCCTTGAAATGGCTATGCTACCTAAGTCCAATTTATACTGCATGTTAGCTCAAGACGCTATTTTGAGAAGCACTAGAGTGCTTTATTCAGTGTTCCATTTCTGGATGCACAGCATAGTATTATTATTTACTACTCCCTTGCACAAAACAGTTGACACATAACTAGACGCGGAAAACTAGTAACCTCAAGCAACCATGCAGTCTCATCCTACTTCCTATGTGAATATAAAAAGAAATATAAGTGGGTGGAATTTGCTATTGAACTGCACACTGCACCATAATCATATTCGCAGCTCGCGTAGTCCTTTGTTTCCCACGATCTCCTCACACACTGACCACCCTCCTGGCACAGATGTCTCTTACGTAACTTAATCCTCACGGAGCAAATCACCCAGCTCAAGCTGAAAGGAACCCGAGTGCTGCCTACTGCACAGCAGCCTCACCGCAGTCAAGGGTATCAACACTGCGTGTCCCACGAGACACTTCTCAGGCTCCCTGAAGTATAAAGATAGCAGATCTTATCATGTGAAGACAGCGCCTCGCCTTTTTCTTCACTATTTCAAGTTCATCTCTGTGAATTTGTAAGCAATAAGAACTAGCACTCTCGGCGCAACCCAGGAAAAATAATAGACAATATTATAATTGAAAGCATCTCTTCTGAAACACAAACATATAACATGATATTGTACAATGATGTAGTCTATATTTTAATAGTTGAGTAAAACATGGTGGATGTTAGAACAAAGCTCACTAAATCATCTAAACAAGTACTCTAGAAGCCCATAAAGACCTTAAACAGTCTTCTGCAGCAAAGCAATAAAAATCAGGTAAAGCCACCATGTTATCAAGTCTCAACTTGATTTTCAAGTGGGGAATTTTGAGTTCAATCCATTTTTCAACCTGCAGCTTCATTCTTACTACTTTTGGTGTACTTCTAAGGAACATTAGAACTGTAACACATTATTGTTACTGTGAAATAACCTATTATCAGGTACTTGCCAATGTGTAAATACCTGAGAGGACATTTGCAATTTGGTCACAACTTAGCTATTATTTCAGTAACTACTTTTTCCTAAATAGTGTGTAAGCATTATGTAATAGAAACCTTTCAACAACACTGTAAATTAGGTTTAGTTGTTTTATATATCAATACCTCTATACATGGAGGTTTAGAGATGAATTATTTTACTAAAATCTCACACCTATACAACATACCATTATATTACAGTACATAACCCAGCAGTATGTGATTCTAAATTTCATATTCAATATAATCAGATGATAATGTCTTCCAAATAGCCAGATTAATAGCTTAAACATTATGTTTTGACTGCATAATATTTTGTAAATTCTTCTTTTCATTTAAGATCTATGTAAGTGGTCATCAATTACAGTCAGAGGCTATAAGATTAACTCAGATAAATAGAATGTCTACTGTAATTATTTAGGTCAGGAATTCTCAAGTATAGCACTACTTAAGTTTTGGACTAGACAATTCTTTATTGTAGTGGTTGTCCTGCTCATTGTAAGATCTTGAGTAATGTCCCCCATCTTTGTCCAAAGGACCAAATAACTAACAGGACCACATGCTAGTGGGCTAACCATATAGGTCTCCAAATATGCAAATGTCCTCTCAGGTCAAAATTAATCCTAGTTGAACCTTATTGAGTCACATGGAACGTCGTCCTGAAAATGTCAACATTATCATAAAAAACAAAACAGCTAAAAGCAAATCATTTGGAAGAATTAGTCTCTATATCCTTTTTTTCCTGAAGGCTATGAACAATACTAATAAGTGTAAGTTGGCATATAATTGCCTTCTTTTTTAAACATTTTTCCTATTTCCAAAGCTGCAATCAAATTAAGAAACATAAAATAAACTGTGAGATCTGAGGATGACATTTCTTCATATTAAGCAAGCATTGTTCTGAGTATCTACAAATTATGATAAATAAATATGAAGACAGTGTCTTATGATATCCTTGCCAACTTCAAAGGTTGCTCTTAATTAAGATGAAATACAGAGCTCACTGTAATTTAGCAAGATAATAACAGAATTTTATATACTAGTGTATAGATTTGTTTCAATTTTTTGTTTCAATTTTTGATTCACTTTAAAATAAGTAAAAATGTTATCTCTCCTTAAAGAAGCCTATATAGTTTGACATATTAAGGTAAGTTGATTTTTAGGAAAATATATTATTATAACTTTACAAAATAAAATAAATGCAAGAAAATTATATTATACTGCCCATCAGTGCCATTACAATTATGTGCTTTTTACTTTTCTTCAAATATTTATGCTCAAAAGTTTAAAATGAATTGTGCATAGTTAGAAATGTCATGAGAACTAATCATTAGAGAAACCTGATTGTACCTGACGTCTTCACAAGGCTGCACTCACATGAGTTGTGTGCACTTTTCCATCTAAATATTTCCTTTAAACTTTTCGAAGAATTTGAATATAATAAAAGATAATCATTTGATTTCTGGTTATCTCTGAACATTTACATGCTTAGTTTAAAATATTGTTAGATATGTGAGAAAAAGAAATATTTGAACACTCAGTTGTGGAAAATGAATGCTCTGGTGACTCAAACTACAAGAATTTTTTTAAACTATGATATATGTCCAAGTTTCCAGTCAATATCATAGTTAAGAGTGTTTTAGAATCAGATGATCCTAGATATAAAATAGCTGCTTTGCTATCTTATAAGCTGTGGAACATGAGGCAAATCATTTAATCTCTGTTAGCCTTGCTTTTAATTGTTAAATTTACATAACAAAACTGAAAATAAATCTACAATTTTGGGAGAAAAATTAAATTCAGTAACATAAAACCCCAGGAAATATTTGATATCTAAAGGCCTGAGTATGTTTAAGTGTCATCAATAACATTGATACGCTGGTCACCGTAGCCAATCACTTTATTTAGATTCATTCAACCAGTTCATGATATAAAGGTTTAGTACTATAGTGTGCATTCAAGTTAGCTTAGCTCTATAGAAACAGCTAAGGGCAAGGTTTTTTTTCTGGGACAGTGGAAGAAAAATTCATTATTAAAACAGAAACACTAAAGAAACACAGAAAGCATAAAAAAGAAATGTGTTGTGCTATAGCTAGTGATCAGCATGAAGCCCAACGTGCTCAGTGGGTAGCTGTTAGAGTGGGGCTGGGTCTACCAAGGACCGTGGCTTAGTGCCCTCCTTAACCAAAGGTGTGTATGGTTCAAGCAAGATTAAGAAAAGTAAAATATCATTTTCTCAGTGCCTACAAAGGATAAGAAAAGAAATTCATGCTATAGCATTTTATTGAAATACTTTTAACCAACTGAGATGAAGGAATATTGAAAAGATAACTTTTGATGTATAAATAGTTAAGTGCTTAAAATCAAGATTGAAATTTATTTTCTTGAGCTACACAAATATATACTAAAATATTTCTTTGAATGTGCCTGTCTTCTGTCTTCTAAATTCTATTCTATGACTAAAATTACAACTAAATGATTCCTTGGGACTAGGATTAATATTTCTCTGAATATGAAAAAATAAATATATATTATCAAATAGAATAATATTCTCCCTTTATAGTAATAAATCTTTAAGATAGCCAAACTCCAAAGAAGCCAATTGAGCCAAAGAATGTCACATACATTATCACATACCAAGACACAGTCTTTACTGCTATACAAATTTGCTTATACTTAATTCATTTATATAAATTTAAACAATATAAGCAGGGATTGACATACAAAGACATGAAGAGCAACATATATGCCTTTTTCTTCATCCCATGATTTTAGAAAAGTAGGGCTAAAATTATCATCATTATAGGAAAAATGCAATTTTTCATGATCAATTCTATACCATATTTTCCATCTACAGTATCACCTTCTATTTATTGCCATGTAATTTAGTTTTCCTATCTAAGACATCTGACTATTTTTAAAGAACAAAAGAGCTACACTCCTGTAAAATATTTAATGTATTTTGAAGAAAAGAAATTCTAAAACACTTTAATTATAAAAGCAAATACACTTAGAGATAAGTCATTGTATTATAACACACAATAATGTCAATAACTGAAGAAAACCTGAAAATGGTACATAGTTACTCAAGAATTCAGCCAAAGTCTGAATAATCTGTGCTGGCTGCACATGGTATCCACAGCAAAATTTTCATTCTTACCCTGAGCATTTGTCCTCAGGGCCATAATGTTTATAATTCACTGATGGTAGAGGCCTGTATCTGTCTATAACAGTAAAAACATCTGGTCAAGTACTTAAATTTTTCAAATATCAACTCCACCTTGACAAATTTTTATAAGCACATAACCCACAAGCAAAATATTTCCATATGATAGTACAAAGTTCTAATGGCTGCAACTAAAATATCTAGATTGTAATTTTTTCATGCAGACTTAGAGCGACTGTGCTGGTTATTTAGAAAGCATTCACCACCTCCTTTGCCTAAGAAACTTCCAGGGATCTGTCCAATGTTCTGAAAAGCTTCTCCCCACAAAAGGCTGCAGACTTGGTGGAATGTATGTTACTAAACTGATGATTTAAGAGCAGTGTTTTCAACTCCTAAATGAATGAACATTTTGAATGGTAATCAAAATCCATACAGGACACAAATAGTCACAACTTATTCTTCAATATGCAGTTATTTGGAAGTAGCAGAAAAATGAAAACAGAAAATGTCCCGCACTCCATGAAAGGAACAGCACAGAACATACCTAAGAGAGGCTGTACACCCAACCACCCTCTGAGGTCACACCACACCACACACACACACACACACACACACACACACACACACACACCAGATAACTCGGATGCTTCCATGGAAAATCTTTCATTATGCCCCACTGCAGGAAGTGGGTGCAGGGCCAGGAGCAGGAGTGCCTAGCCTTCCCACGTGGCCAGCAGAATTATAGATTTTCTCAAGCTGAATCCTGAGGAATTTCTAACAATAAAACACCACGGAAGGAATGGAGAAGAAAAGAGAAGCTGCCCTCTCACCCGCTGGTACCAATTGCCTTTCAAGAAGTAAAGCGATGGAGACTTCCTGTCTACTCGTGTTCAGCTGCGGCTGGACCTAAATTGCTCCTAAATAAGCACCAGCACATGTCACGCTGTCTTCAAATTCCCTTCCCCGTGACACCTGCTCCATAGGGAATACAGGTAGATGGGAATCACGGCACCAGGTGGAAGATCCTTACAGGTGAACCTTCAGTTCCCTCACGGAGGTCGAAGCCCTCACACTAAGGGGCCTTCCCCGGGTTCCTGTCACAAGCGCCTGCACCGCGGATTCCATCCTCTGCACGCTGCTCATGCCGCTGTCCTGGGTAGCTAGTAGGCTTTGTGTCTGAGGTAAGGTAAAGATGCATCCAGGGGAGGAGAAAGAGTAGGAGGGCTCGGACTGGTGCTCCGAGAAAGGCGCTCTGGCTTGAGAAAGAAAAGAGCTGTGCTTTCAGCACCACCCGCTGTCCCCCTCATCCTGCAGCAAGCGGCGGCTTGGCTGTGACCACATTTACTGAGAAAAAAATCTTCTTTTCTTTCCCTCCTGTTTGCTTTGCGCAATGTGGAGCCCTCGGACGGTCGGGGGAGTGCAGTTTGCATCTGAAACTGGGCTCCCTTCGCCTTAGAGATCAGGAACTCGGACCGGAAAGCATGCACAATCCCTGCCTCAATCCTTGCAGCTTCTCTCTCCTTTGCCCCCTGGCTCGCGCCTTTTCCACCAACAGGTCTAATCAGGACGGTCCGCAAGTGGAGTAGACGTGTACCTCACTGGCTCCAGCCGCCCCTGCTCCACCCACGTCTCCTTCCCCCGAAGCAAACTGTAAGCTACTCAGCAAGCCAATAGCTGCTACATTCTGGGGCCAGGGGATACTTGGGCACACAGACACTTAGCAGGCTTACCCCCTGTCGGCCACGCAGCGGGTAGTGAGACGCGGTCTAGCTAGCCCCCCACAAAGTTGGGCTGCGGGATCAACGGGGTAGAGACGGCCTTTCCAGTCCCGGGCTGCCCCCACCCCGAGCTGATCGCAAGCGCATCCCCTGACTCAGTGCGCGCAGAACAGCCGAGCTGAGGGCGGCGGCGTGTGCAGCAATCTTCCCGCTACTGAAAAAGGGGGGAAGGGGAGAAGGGAAGAGAGCGGAGGAGGGAGGGGTGGTAGTTTGTATTTATAGAGAACAGAGTTCTTTTCGCAACTTTTTGGTGCCACCAAGTGGCACAGTGAGTTCCTTTAGGAACAGACTCATGGGCAAACTGGATAGGTGGACGAGCCCCTGGGCCAGACTCCCGTCGCGGGGGTTGGGTGCGTTCTCACGCTTTCACGGTCTCAGTCTCCGGGAGGATGAAACGTTCTGAATTCTAAAAACAAACCCACATGGAAGGGGAAAGATATCCATGCCTACTTCAGACAAGTAGAAGAGGCGTCAAAGCCAAGGCAGGAGCCGGTTTCATCTCTAGAGCCCCAAACCTTGCCCTAGGAGGAATTCCCACTGCCTTTTCCTCGCCTTCCCTTTCATCCTGACCACCTTAGCCCGCTGTCCTACTTCAACCCTTTCCTGCCATCCGTGTGCCTGCCCTTTAAGCTGGGGGGTCATTTCCCTTATAGTAGAATCACATCTAAATTATTTTTCAGATCTTCAAATTCAAAATGCTCGTCACTAAACCACCTTGTAAAATTACTGCCTTAATAAAAATAATGTATGACCTTGGGCTCTCATATTTCAGTCTCTCCAAACAGCTCTCAAAACTCCAGGTTCCTCTTGCTGCCGTCAGGCTTCCGTTGCTCTCCCCTGTTTCCATAGAGCTCTGGGGAAGTGGTACCTTGACCGCACAGCCAGGGTCTTGTTCCTGCCTTTAAAACTTTGAGGGAGAGCTATGCTCCTACCTCTACCCAGCTTACTCCTCTTTACATATCAATCTTCAAGACTGATCAGCGCAATCTTGAAGCGCAGTCATAGACACTACTACGGCTCGAGACTCAGTGGCTCAAGACGTGGAGCAGCCTCTACATTTTGCAGACGGAAAGACAGAGAAAACAAAGATTAAGGGACTTCTTCAAGGTGACACGTTGCCCTGGAGAACAGCCCAAGGACGGCCCAGGGCAGGTCGTGCGACCCCAGTGAGGCCACACCTGCCTGCCAGGGTCCCTCACCTCCCCCACACCAGACAGCCCATTCATTCCTCTCTGCTTCCTCTTGCCTCTTTCTCCCTATGTCTGTCATCTTCTGCCAAAGTTCAAAACAGAGACCAAGAATAAAAATGTCTCCCTAGCTCTACTATCAGTATAGGAACTTGAGAGGTTCAGAGTTTCAGCTGGGTGCCCCCTTACAATGGCCCACAGTGCTCGAAAACCTTTCTTTCCTGATCCTATGTCACGGCATTGTGATTTCAGAAACCTAACAGTGGTATTCACAGCCAGCCTTCTCTTTCTTTTGCTCGCTCTTTGAATTAAATATCAGCAAGTGCTCTTATCAGCCCGCAAACACCTAATGACCTCAAAAATAGAGAAGCCCTTCCCCTTTTTAAATGCATGCCTCCCATCTCGCGTGCACGTGTACTGGCATGAGAGACAGGGAGAGAGGGAGAGACGGATTGCAAACGCCTCTTTGGGTTTAGATCTCTCTCTCTCTCTCTCTCTCTCTCTCTCTCTCTGTCTCTGTCTGTCTTTCTATTTATTAGTCCTTTTCTGTGCAAACCTGCAAACCAGCCCACTTAAATCCCTCTCTTAACCAAATAAAAACAAAATGATCTTCATGAATCTCCCATCCTAGCAGTCCCGCGTCAGCCCAGGCTCCCAGTCAAAATTCATGTCCTATCCACACAGCACACGTCCTTGCAGGGTGACTTTTCTGAACTTACAGGACCTCATAGTGTCCCCAGCTCCACCTGCCCGCCACCTGGCTGCCACCTGCCCCCCTGGGTCCCGGTAGCCCGAGCGCCCGCCCCTCGCCAGATCTCTCCATCCCCGCGGGGGGAGGGGCTCCGGCGGATCTTTACTCCTGGTGACAGAGCCAGGAGAAAGGGAACCGCGCCGTGCTTACCAGGTGCGCGACCAGAGCCTTGCGCCCCCAGTCAGCCTCCGCCGGCGAGCTCCCTGCGCTTCCGGAGCGGCCTGAGCAGCTGCGGGAGCGCCAGTGCGGACGGCAGAGGCGGTGTGACAGCCACGGAGGGGCCGCGGGCCGCGGTGGTGGCGCTCGTCTCGCGCCAGCGCCTGAGCACGTGCCGCGCTCGCTCTGGCGGACGCAGCTCAGGCGCAGCGCAGGGCTGGCTCAGGCTCCGGCTCCTGCTCTGCTCCTGCCCCTGCTCCTGCTCTCTTCCTCGTCCTGCTCCTGCTTCTGGTCCTGCTCCTGCTACTATTCAGCTCCTGCTCCTGCTCCTGCTCCTGCTTGTGCTTCTACCCCTGCTCCTGCTTCTGCCCCTGCCCCTGCCCCTGG
>NDGN011149044.1:0-11488 GCA_002564285.1 Tympanoctomys barrerae | reverse complement strand
GAGAGAGAGAGACAGAGAGAGAGTGAGACAGAGAGAGACAGAGAGACAGACAGAGAGAGACAGACAGACAGAGAGACAGAGTGACAGAGACAGAGACAGACAGACAGACACAGATGGAGAGACATAGAGACAGAGAGATGGAGGGACAGAGACAGAGCAACAGAGAGACACAGACACAGACAGAGAGAAAGAGAGAGAGAGACAAAGAGAGAGACAGAGAGGAGAGAGACAGACAGACAGAAAGACAGAGAGAGATGGACAGACAGACAGAGACAGAGCGATAGAGACAGAGACAGACACAGACACAGATAGAAAGACAGAGAGACAGAGAGATGGAGAGACAGAGATGAGAGAGACACAGGGAGAGAGACAGAGTGGGAGAGTGAGGGCTGAAATCTCAAGTTACTGCTTGAGGACTCATGGTCTGAATGCTTAACGGCAGGTTTCACACACAAAAAAAATTAGCTTATAATGATCACCTCAGCCGTGTATTATTTCAGGAAGGTTCAAGAAAGTGTTTTCTTCCCACTATTTCAAAGAAAGAAAGAATATTTTAGAGGTTTGACATTTGAGAACCTTTCTTCTTTCAACTGAAAGTATCAGCAATGAGCGATAGTTTGTGGTTTGTGTTGGGAATGAAATGCTACAGTCCACAGTTGTTTGTGCAGTTTCCCTGATGTGTCATGTTGATGTTAACCTTTTCAAAAGGAAATACTTTGAGAAACTTTAATTATAAAAACAGTGCACTTTGAGCCAAAAGGAATTTGGAGGGAGGGTGGGCAAAATGTTTTATATATCTTTCTCCAGAGTATTGGGGGAGTATCTCCAGAGTACTGGGAGAATCACATTGAAGTACAGCACTTGTTTAAAATGTTACATATTGTAACATGAGACCAGGCAGTTAGTACTGCTTGCATGGCTTATGTACTTGTATTGGTTTGTTTCCTTATGATTGCAATGCTTTACAGGAAGTTTTCGGTAGGACTTTTATCATTCTGCCTTTTGGTCTGTACCAAGATAACCAACGAGGCACAAATTCTTAACCGTGTGAGGGTAATGATGGCAACGTTCACACACAGTGATTTCTTTAGTTCACATTTTGCTGCACTTGCAGCCCTTTTTGTTTTTTTCCTTTCTCTTTATTTTAAATTCTGAGAGGACTCATCCAGGCTTGGCTCGCACCTGTGAGATCCTTTGGCCTCATCCCCCACACATCTGGATGGCAGGACTCCGTGACCTTGCTCAGCTTTTCCTGCACTCGGTCCCACCCTGTGGTATTCATCTTGGATGCAGTTGTGTTGGTCCTGGAAATGAGTCAGGCAGAGTGGTCTTTAGGTTTCTTCTTTGAACTGTGGATAATTCTTAGTTTTGCCCTAGATTCTAATTGATGCTTTAGTCATCTGATTTCAGAATTAGAATTCAGCACTTTCCATGATTCTGTATGTCTTAGGGATAAATGTTAAAATAACTTTGCTGATATCTTCAAAAAATGTTTTTTCACTATGGAAGAGATAAGGGAAGAAAGATAGACTAAACAAACTGACTAAAATCTGCCATGATCTGAAAGATAGACCTGACTCAAATTTGGAATATGTCCATTTGATTGACTCAATTGCATTTAGTTTAGATTTTTAATCTCATGGACAAAATTCATTGCAGTTTCTATGAGCCTGATCGAGCATTTCTAAAGTAGAAATTATCACAAGGAAATAAAAATGCATCTGCAGATGAAGGAACAATGTCTTTCATGGCTGCTTTTTTTTTAAGGAGCAGAATATATTTATTGGGAGAAAGAGCTTCTGTCCAAGAGATAGAAGGGGGCCCAAGTGGATTCCTCTCATGGCTGATTTCTGAACTATACCTGACTAAGGAGAGACTCAGTGATTTATAAAACAGATTATTAAAGAATTCTCAAAATACATATAGAAGGAAAAATTAATATCATAGAAGAAAACACTCAAAGATTATGATGTTTTAGCAGCATATGTACCATACATAGTTTGAGAAGCAAAAAGTAAAGAGAACAGGACAAAGAAAGATTTGAAGAGATGATAAATAAAACACCTCTGAAGGTAACG
Organism: Tympanoctomys barrerae; assembly: GCA_002564285.1. Taxonomy (NCBI): domain Eukaryota; kingdom Metazoa; phylum Chordata; class Mammalia; order Rodentia; family Octodontidae; genus Tympanoctomys; species Tympanoctomys barrerae. Next base: position 9,410 of record NDGN011149044.1, on the reverse strand, counting down.
GCAGACAACCTAGCCACAGTTTCCAGGAATGCAACAAACAAGATAAATTTAAAGAGAAAAGAAAAAAAAACTATGTCTTTCAAAAATATAACAATCAAACTACAGAAGACTAAACACAGAAAAATATTTTGAAAGTAGCCATGTCAAAAAATATTGTCCTGACTGCTTTCGGTGGCCCCCTGCCACGCCATCCTGCCCTGGATCCGGCCAACTGTGAACTGAAACCACCACAAACTGTGAGCCAATATAAACCTTCTCTCCTTTACAAAAATATATCTCCCAGAGAACAAAGACGCACAGGAAAGCAGACAGCAGGAATTATGTAAGCAAGAAGTTAATAGAGTTAATTATTTATACATAGGACGAAAATTTTATAAACCGGACAGTTATCCTTGAAAGCTGTAAATAAAAATAGAGATAAGGACAAACAGGGAGTTCAGTGCCAGAAGGCTTTGATTTATGAAATATTAGGGGGAATTTGCAAAGATAGGGAAAGAAGCTATGTCTGCAATCTGTGCTTGCGTAGAGAAAGCAAGAGTTTTGGAAAGAATAGATGTAGAACAGAATGTTTTATTTTATTTTTCAAACAACTGAAAATAATGATGGCTTATTTAAGGCAATGATAGAAAAATAAATTGCCAATGTTGGGATAAAGGCAGAAGGAAGAGAGGATGAGAGATGGGTAAGAGAAACTGAAAATGCTCTGTGATACAGGAATCGACAAGATGGATATATTCTTTATATGGTAAACATATACTCATGTAAAAATTTTATAGAAGAAATCAGAGTGCATGTCACGCCGGCTGCTGCTCTCTAGCATGGCCAAGACAAAGGCACTGAGTCACACGCAAGTGACCACACTTAGTCACACAGCACATGGGCTTCACTGTAGGCTTCACTCAGACCCATGTCTAGAATACATCTAGGATATAATAAAAATGTTTTTAAGTCATGAACTGCCACAAGAAATAAATATTACCCTGCGGAACTGGGGATTGAACTCAGATCCTTGCATTTGCCAGTCAAACACTTATCCCCACTGAGCCATCTCCCCGGCCCCTACCCTGCATTCTTAAAAACTATAATTTTAATGTTAAAAAGTAGATGTTGTAAGGGAGAATAATTTTTGTTTATATTTTTAACCCTGAATAAATACTTTTAATATTAGGATACACACTGTATTATTATTTTGTTTTCTTATAAAATTTTGCGTTCTATTTTTATAAAATAAGAGGGATATAAACAATAAAAGTACATGCCTTTTCAAAGTACATAGAATTCTGATCATCTGATGTTGTGTGCATTTGTAGCATAATAGCCTCTATCATGCGCAAAATTATTGAAAAGAAAGAGAAAGATTTAAGGAAATGAGATAACTGCACTGCCTATGAAGTAATATAATGCCATTTGAACATATACTTAGATTTATTTTAAAAAGTTTAATTTATCTGTAAGAAAAAATCACAATTTTTAAATATAATTGACATTTGAAAAGACAATAAGGGACCTAAAATTATTGGAGTGAAACCACAGAATGCTTAAAAGGGCCAGGTGAAGAAACATAAAAATGTAACATATAGAAAGCAAATAATATACATAGATATTTCAGTCTAAATGTACTCAGGGCCACTTGACATATAAATAGTCTAAAGAGGTGAATTAAAAATAAAGAATGTACAAATAGACAAATAAGATCAAATTGCATATTTATTCTTCACTAGAAACCTATTTTAAATATAAAGACAAATTAAAAATGACAAATGATGGAGAAATTTACACCGCAATAACACTAATAAAAGGAAACCTATGTTATTTCCGTGGGAAAGTCAAATCAAGGGAAAACATCAAGGATAAAGAACAGTACTAAGCAGTGACAAAAAGATCAAAACATAGAAATGAAAAAGCAATGCTAAAGGTGAATGCGCCCAGTAGACACCACTAAAGTAAATGAAACAATCACTCCTACAATTGAAAAAAGAAATAGAAAAGTCCACTAAGTGTAGGAAAGGTCAACTTCTCTTTGCCACTAATTGATAAATCAATCAAGCATAAAGTCAGGATGGATACAAATGACCTGAACAATATTATAGGTCAACTGTATTTCTAAATATTTGCTAAATGAACAAGAAAATGCAAATGTTTAAGTTCACATAAAATATTCACCAATCTACATACCATACCCTGATCCATAGGGCACCTCAACACATTTAAGAGTGTGAGGAAGGAAAATTTCAGATCACAGTGGAATTAAATGTAGAAATTAGTAACACAAAAGTACTTGCAAAATGTCCACATATTTTTAGGTTGTGATAATTGTAATTATTTGGGTCATAGAAAAATTTTCAAGACAATATTTGAGCAGTATTCTAAAAAAATCCTAAACTCCACCTTATCAGATTTTGTCAAAATCTAGTGAAAACTGAGCTTAAAATTTATAGCGCTAGGGCCCACCAAATAGCTCAGTGGATTAAAGCACCTGCAAGCAGGTACAAGGGCAAGGGGTTCAATCCCCAGGCCTGCTGTGCTGGCCTTACCCTCGAGGTGTGCTAAAATAACAATTGAGACTGAGTGTGGTGGCCCATGCCTGTAATCCCAGCTCTTGGAAGACTGTAAATAGATGGATCACTATGAGTCTGATTGAGTAGTGAGACCCTGAATAACCTGTAGATCCTTCCCTAAGATACACACACACACACACACACACACACACACACAAAGAATTACAGCATTGATTGTATATCTTGGAATAGAAGACGCTAATAAAAATAAGCTAATAAGAAGAAGCTAATAAAAAGTTAAAGTCAATAACTTAAACTTTTAGTTTAGCTAGCTACAGAAAAGAGCAATTTAGCTTGAAGCAAGCAGCAGAAATAATAAAGATGAAAGAAGTAAAATAATCTGAAATTATAAACCTAAAACAGAAAATTAAAAAGTTCAAAATATAATTCACAGAAATGGTCATTAACATTGATACAACTCCAGCCAACCTGCTAAAGAAGAGGAAAAGAATAGACAAATATTACCAATATCAGGACTAAAAGAGTGTCATCAGCCCTGAGTCTGTAGGTATCAAAAGGTTAAAAAAAAAAAAAGTTTATTATGAACAACATTCCATTAGCAAATTGGCTAATTGAGGTTAAGTGCCCAAATTCCTTGAAAGACATAAAGCACTAAAATATACATAATGAAACAGAAATGATGAGAATTGTAATACATCTATTAGAGAAATCGAATCAATATTTTATAACCTAAAGCACAGCACCACATACTTTCATTAGTGAATTCCACCCAGGGATAGCAAGAATGCCAGAGAATAAAGGCAGGAGTCATCTCATAACATATTTATGTGTTGTCAACATTATTCTATTAACATAAACATATACAGACATTAGAAGGAAAGTACTGACTGATATCCTCTCAGAACAGACAGAAAATTGTTGAAATACATTAGCAAATTGAATACAATGTAGAAAATAATGCCATCCTAGTCAAGTAGAATTTATCCCAGGTATGCAGCCTACACTCACATTCTAAAAACCAATTAATGTAATCCACCAATAAATATCATGTGCTTATGTCAAATGATACTGAAAATCCATGAGATAAAACTTAAGCCTTTGCATACTGAAAAGTCACAGCACACTAGAAACAACAAAGATAAAAGTGGCATTCCTTCTATTTCTAAAAACTACCAAACATCCTAGAACTAACATCATACTCCTTGGGGCAAGAAGAACTTTCACCCAGAGATGGAGAACAGAAAGTGTCTTCAGTCACTGATACTCAACATTTTGTTAAAAATCCAAAGTAAGAGAAAAGGAAAAGAAATGAATCAAATGGTCTTTATATATAGATGACATGAATGATTATGTGGGAAATGCAAAGAATGTGCTGACAACAGCTCCTGAAAATAATAATGTCCTACTTTACGTGACACAAGGCAATAAAAAAAGTCATGTGCAGTTTTGTACAGTAGCAATAACAAGCTAAGATTTGAAATTTAAAAAATGAAAAGCACAGCAGTACTCTCAAAATAAAATATTGAAATACTTTGATAAGTGTATTTATAAACAAGTTTACAAGATCATTTTGTGCACAAACACTAATCCTGATGGATAAAAATGAAATGATCCATTTAAATGTGTGAAGAGATATGCACTTTCAGAAGTTGAAAGTCTCAGTATTCTTAGGAGGACACGTCCTTCACACTTAGTTGAATGAATTAAAGAAGCCTAAAGTAAATCCCAACAACTGTAGTATTTGTAGATCTTGACAGGGTGATACTCAGATTGGTATGAAAATTCTAAAGACCTAGAATATTGAACATGAATTTGAACAAACTCTAGAAAAAGGTGGAATAACATCATCTAATTTTAATACATTTGTAAAACTATATTAATTAAGGCCGTTCAGTATTGGTCAAGATAAATAAATAAAAGATATATAGATGACTGGAAAAATAAAAAGCTTACAAATAGGCTCGAGCATATTCAAATTATGTCCCAATAAGATCAAAATTAAATAATTGGAACAATAACATCTTTGAAACATGCAGTGGTAACTCAACTAGACATCCATATTTTTTAAGAAAGAAAAATCTAGCATGTATCCTACAACTTCCAAAACATTTAACTCAAAATTCACCCAGGTCTTAAATTCAAAGCACAAAAAAAAATATCTAAATTAATCATAAAGGAAAATTTAGCACAATCTAAATTTGTCCATTTTATCCAAGTATAGCACCAGAACCACAACACAAGAAAAATATAAGTAGGAGATTATTAACTGAAAACTGTATTCTTTGAAAAACATTATAATAATAATAATAATTATTATTATTATTAATAATTATTATTATTACAGAACCAAGGATTGAACTCAGGCCCTTGTTCTTGCCAGGCAAGTACTAATTCTACAGATCTATCTTCCTGGCCTTGAGAAACATTATTAAGAGAAGAAAAAGTCATGACACAGAACATATATAAAACATATATCTAGTTAAAGAACAAAATATCTTACATCCAAAATGTAGAAAAGAGATTTTTAACTCAAGGATAAAAAAAGCTGTTAAAAACTGAACAAAAGTTCTTAAAAGATAGTATTAATACACATCAATAAAGGTAAGTAGATATGAAATAGAAATAAGAAAAGATGCCCAACATCCTTTGCCATAAGGATCATGTAAACTAAAGTAATGAGATATTGCTATTAATGCACGCATTTAAATGCCTAGAGTCAGGCTGCAGACAATGCTCAGCAGTCTCAGCGCCTGTCTAGGAAACCTCAAGGACCCGGTGCCATCCCAAGTACCACATTCCTTGTAGGCCCTGCCTGGCACTCCAAGCCAGTCACCAAGACCCTGCATGGAGGCATGCCTGTAATCCCAGCAATGAGGAGGCTGAAACAGGAGGATCCCTATGAGTCCAAGCTGTGTAGTGAGACCCTGAACCAAATACATAAAATTTAAACAATTAAATGCCTAGAGTCAAAGCAAGACCACAATACTTTCTGCTGAGCAACAGGAGTGACAAGATTGCTCTCTCCATTGCTGGAAGAAATGCATAACAGCATTATTACTTTGAACATGACTTAGGAGCTTCAGAGTGAAACATATGCTTACCGTGTGATCCTCCACTTGTCCTCCTAAGTATTCATCCAATAACGTGGTAGCCTTTGGATAGACAAAACTTTATATAAATGCTCACAGCATGTTTGGCTTAATCACCAGGAAATGAAAGTCACTATGATGTCCTTCAACCAGTAAATGAATATACTGTGATATACTCATACTGTGGGAGGATGCAAAGGGTGGTAAGATGCCTTAGTTGACTCGTTCCTTGCTGGGATGCTTTACCTGACACCACTCACAGAATGAGAGGTCAGTGTCAGCTCCCTGTTTGTAGTGATTCCAGCCCATAGTTCACGCACTCCAACGCTGGATAGTGTAGCAGATGTGCTTGGCAGAGAGGAGCTGCTCTCAGCACGGCAGCAGAGAAGCTGAGAGCATCCAAGAGGAAGCCAGGAAGAGAGACAGATGCTTTGTGGCCATGCTCACGCTAAACTGCCTCATGTTCCTAATGCATAGATGATTATGGAACCGCCATGATCCAATGACCTCCCCAAATTCCATGGGGCTTTAGAAAGGACATTCAGATTCAAACTGTAACAGTGGAAAAGAATGAATGAGCTGCAATGTTGTGAACAGACTCAGATGATTCATTAATGCTCATTACTTAGTGAGAGAAGCCAGGATTAAAAGGATACCACATGCTGTATAATTCTAATTATATTGCACTCCGGATAAAAACAAATTTATCGGGAAATAAATGAATCATGGTCACTGGGGTATTGTAGCTAGAGGTCAGAAGAACTAAAGTGTAGGATAGTTTTTGAGTAAATGAAGTGATATAATGTAATCATGAAGAGCATATTTTCAAAATCCATATAAATCGACAGCGCAAAAGGTTTTTTTTGTTTGTTTGTTTGGTTGGTTGGTTGGTTGGTTGGTTGGTTTTTGTTTTTGTTTTTTTGAGCCAGGGTTTCACTATGCAGTTAGGGCTGGCTGTATGCTCCCTTTGTAGCCCCCAGGCTGGACTGGAACTCATAGAGTTCATCCTGATTCAACCTCCCGAGTGCTGGGATTACAAGTGTGTGCCACCACGTCCAGTTCCGGAGCCACACAATGTGTATCTGACATCTGGGACCAAGATGGCTAGCCTGGGCATCCACATTTGGAGCCAAGTGTGGGATTGGGGATGAAATTAGGGAACCTTGTGCTTGCCAGGTAGGTGTTTATCCTCTGAGTTGTCTCTCCAGCCCCACAAAAAGTAAATTTTAAAGAATGAAATGTACTTATGTTTATAGCAGTGCAATTTGTCATAGCTAAATCTTGGAAACAACCCAAAAGTCCACCAACCAAGGAATGGATAAAAAAAAGTTGTGGTATTTTTATGCAATGGAGATTGCTCCACTACAAAAAGATAAACTCAAAGCTTTCACAGGTGAATGGATGCAGTTAGAGAGCATACTAATAAGTGAAATAAAAATCAGACTCACATGCGTGAGCATTATATTGTCCCCTTAGAGTAAGAATAAATAAAATATGAAAGTACAATAAGTACTGTGAAAGAGAAAGAACCTGTTCAAAAGGAAGGACCAACTATGATAAGGCAAAGGAGAAAAGAAAGAAAGAAGGAAGGGAAAAAGAAATACATACGTACATACACAAGATAGCTTGGATAATTGTACTAGTGATTTCTGCTGGTCTATTGAAAGGAGCAATTAATACTTGCATATATTTCTCCCTTTTAATGTTTTATGTTTTTTCACTAGTTTTGCGTGCTAATATCTGGTAATCTGAACAACTAATTTGAAGACAACAATGCTTGGAGTGATCTCCTTGTACAGAGTAGAGAAATATCATCCAGATCTATGTCACAAAAGCTGAGTCGATTCTGTTAAATTAAAGTCAAAAAGTGTTGTGTGTAAGTGTATGCTTATGCTTTGTACTTTAGAGGGCCTGAAACAGTGATGGTGAACTTTCTAAAGCTTTTGCTGTAACAAGAAACCAGTGGTGGCTCATGGGCCTTAGGTGCACAGCCACCCACGTGAGTCAATAACTCTCAAAGCAATGACCAATCTAAGACCCAGATGTTAGTTTCTAATAGCATTTTTCAATTGAAAAATATCTTCACTCCTTGCAGACACAACTGTAGGACAGGTGTATGAAACAGACAATCCTTGGGCATCTTATAGCATGAAGAAGTCACGGAAGTAATGAAACAAAATTATGTGTATGTCAAAGGAGACAGATGAAGCACAGCACCAAAAATGCAACAATGCAATCAACAAAATGAACAAGGCATCCTTAGCTTATATCTGAATTATTAAATCAAGATCTAGAAAGTGATGTGGACAGAGCCACATTTCAAAACTGGGCAGATACAATAATTTCCCATACTGAAGAACTTCCTCCACATAATCTGTGGAGATATTTTGCTCTCAAATTGCTGCATAATAATGCCCTGGTCTTGAAGTCTGTGCTTGATATTGGGGCTTCCCTCCAAAGAAAACAGGATAAAAAGTGAGGTGGCAAAGAGATTTTAGGCCACTAGAGCAAACATGAAGAAATCCAACAGATGTGATATCCAAGTGCGCGCCACTTCATTTATGTTTAGTTTGATGATAACGTGGTGTCAATGGACCTTTCTTCTTCCAGACCAATAGTCCTAGTCTAATCATGGGGAGCAAACCAATTGATACTAATTGATTTTTTTCAACAAACAGTGGTGAAGAACTGAAAAGAAAGTTAGATCCCCACTTCACATCCTATGTGAATATTAACTCAAAATTCATCAATGACCTCATGGTAAGTACTAAAACTGTAAAACTGTTGGAAAATAACATAGATATAAATCTATGCTACCTGAAAGTAAGTAATTTTGGGAGCTACTGCACTGTCTTATCATCTTTCTGGTGGGTTGCCACCATGGCTTGCAGACCCATGATGGGGCACAAATAGGACAGCAGGAGAACATGGCAGGGGAAAGTGGCTCAGTTCATAGAGAACACTCAAGAGGAAGTATCCAGTGACAAGATACAAGCATCCAGTGACCAAGATACTCGAAGGTCATGACCCACGACCTGCGCTTTTCAAGTAGGCTCCACTTGAAGGTTCCATTGCCTCCAATTAATACCAGAAGTTTATGATATTCTCAATGAATTTAAGGCCTGATGAAGTTCCAGTCCTTGTGATCTAGTTACTTCTCAAAGCTCTGCTTTTGAGATCATGAGGTAGGACTTAAGAGAACAACTTCAGATTTATCTACAAATGCCATATAGCACAAGAAACAAAGATATTGTAGATACTTGAACTTATCAACCTTAAAGATTTTTATACAATATTAGGAAGTAAACATGTTGCGGCCCTCTGGCAAGATGTTCTGCTCCTGGATTAGCAAGATGGTTGTGGCCCCTAGCCTCTCTGCAGGGACTTTAGCTGTAGAGTTTCAACACTATGCCAAGAAATGGAAAGAAAATCCTCAATATATAAGAAAATATTTATAAGTAATAATTCTGATAAGGGGATGCTATTCAGACTATGTTAAAAATTTGTGCCACTAAAAAATAAAAAGACAAACAACCTAATATGTGGGCCTGCAATATGAGTAGACATTGCTTCCAAAGTTATTAACACAAGAAAATATGGTGAATTCAAGGAGCTATTTAAAAGTTAAACCGAACAACAATAAGATGCTACTTTTCATAAGACTTTTGAGATAATACTAGGAAGAGCAAGTTTACTCATTTATTTATTGTTCTTTAAAAACAGGATTTCAAAAGGGAATGGAGAAGAGCTAGGAAACATGAATAAGTCAAACCATACAGTTATATGTAGAAGATGGGCAAGG
>NDGN011148991.1:0-13386 GCA_002564285.1 Tympanoctomys barrerae | reverse complement strand
TACTGAACTGTCTCCCCAGCCCAAAGTTTCTTTTTTATGTTCACACTCTGGCCTATTGTCTTTTCTTTTGGGTTTCTTCCTGTTCTTTTGCTGCTTCTGTTAAATCATCCAGGGGTTGTCATAGTGCAGTGTCTGTACTGGAATATCAGCTCTACCTGAGACTTTGATGAAAATGCAGATTCTCAGGCCCTGCTCCAGAACTACCAACTCTCTGGAAGTGAGGTCCCAACCTTGACTAATTGTGCAGACATCTGGACAGTGTCTGTGAGGCTGAATGAAGAGATCAGTGTTACAGATTTATAATGAAGATGAAGTGACAATGCATGTGTGAAGTACCTGTGACACACAGCAACCACGCAGGCCATAGCCACATCTTCCTGTCACCAAATCTCCTCTCCAGTGGAGAGAATAAAAATGATCCCTGCTGCACCTTAGAGCTCCTCCTTGATTCTCCCAAGGTCTTATCAAGGGGAGTATCTGTGGCTAGCCAGAAGATCAAAGTCTCTCTCAGTCTGCTGTCTAGGCAAGACTGTTGGCCTTACATGACCAAGGTAAATAAGTCAGTATAAACATAAATAATATACTCCTTTTATTTTATCTAATTTTATGGTGGCTGCTATTAGACCAGCATGGAATATACATTAAATCTAAAGAATAGAGATTCAGTGTTTAACAATGTGTTAATATTTACCCAAAAATATCCAACAGAAAATGAGAGATAGCTTCTTAAATAAATCCTATTGTTTTGACCACTATAAAAGAATATATGAAATTCAAAGATTTTTCCATACTCTAGACAAAACAGTCCTTTAAAATACCCTGTTCTTGGGCTGGGGAAATAGTTCAATGGTCTAAGTGCCTGCCTGGCAAGCTCAAGGACCCCGGTTGGATCCCCAGTACTACATGTTGTGCTGGCCCCAGAACCCCAGGTGCACCATGCTAGCCCCAAAACCGGGCACACCGTGGTGGTGCATGCCTATAATCCCAGCGCTGGAGAGGCTGAAACAGGAGGTTCAATAGAAGTCTAAGCTGCATAGTGAGACTCTGTACCAAATAAATAAGTATTAAAGATATCCTGTTCTTGTAGGTCGAATCTATACTAATCATTGAAAATTTTTTTACTTCATCAATAAATTAGTTTGTCCTTAAAGATTGGTTTGCCTTGGTTTTGGGAAAAAGAAAAAGAAACTTTCAGTGTAAGAAATTTAGAAGCTGAACTTTATTGTGAACAGGAGTCCAGTAGATATTGTTTTATGGGCCTAAGTCTGTTTATCAAACATAATTGCAAAGTTATAAGCTAAACTCTGTAAAATATAAAAATGGTCTGTTTTTGTTTTAAATTTTGTCATGGAAGATGTGTCTATCCTTGAATTTGGAAATACAAGTAACCTAGTACTCCCTAAAGTGCCTGATCCCAAGCTAGAAAATGATATGCGTGCATTAGTGTGCTGACTTCTCAGAGAGAATCAGCCTCTCCCTCGGTACAAAGGTAAGGTTTAAAAGTTAGACAACTGGCATGAAATCATTAGGACCAAGATGCTAAGGTTCTCCAGAGTCCTTGCTTGTAACAACCAAACCTCTGCTCCTCAGTGCAGTTTCCCAAGTAGCTCTAGACAAGGGAATCAATCTCCAGAGCAGCCAAAGCCAGCATTATACTCTTTGAAAAGTTTTATGCTGTGACTACAAATCAGTAGATTGGTATTCTGGTTTATACATCTGTCTCCTGTTAGTTCCTTAATGAGTCGGTGCCTGGGCGCTTGATAAACTCAGGCACAGCTGACTGAATGAAGACTTTAGAGCTGCTAAGGCAAGGCCTAGGGCTTGTCCTTAGTTTACCTCACTGAGGAATCACTGAGCCAAGCAGGCCTGCTGGTGGCAGCCAGCCACCCAACCAGTCACTTGCCTTCTTTGGTGCCACTTTAAATGCACTGTGATTTAATCACAGCTCACACAATACCAGACAATGTAGAGGAAAAATTAGGATGATTTTTCTGGAAAGAGCAGGATTTTAGAAACTTTGAAGATATAGTGGAGGTGAAGACAGCCATAAATTCTTAAGAATGGCTTCATGTTATGTGATAAATCTCATCAGTTGGTGGCAACAACTGCTAGGGGTCTTGCATTGAGAAAGATGCTGAAGATACTTCTGGGTCTCATATTAGAGAATATCATAATGGACTAGTAATGCCTGCCATGGTGGAGGTAGGCCTGGGGGCCACATGTCATACATTTATCATTCCTTCTCCAAGTGCCAGAATCTAGGCTGATATTGACAGATATTTTGAATGCAGTGTACAATTACATTTGAGTAGGAAATAATATTGTGAAAATATTTACTAGTAATGAATTATATAAAATCATTACAGTATAGGAAGATTCCTGCTGGCATGTACAACTGTACCATTTTCTTTCAAAACTTCTGTCCTCACAGATTAGTTGCCTTGGTTTGGTAAAAAGAAAAAGAAAAAAAACTCTTTCAGTGTAAGAAATGTGGAAGCAGAATTTTCTTGTGAATTTTCTTGTATTCCTATACAGTCGAGATTGCTTTTAGGGCATAAGTCTGTTTATTGAACATAATTGTAAAGTCATAAAGCAAACTCTGTAAGGCATAAGGGTGGTTTGTTTTGTTTTAAATTTTGTAATGGAAGATGTGTCTATTCCTATGGAAATGTAAGTAATATAACATCCCAAAAGTGCATTTGAACTATAATTAATGCTGATGATATGATTCTATGACAAGATTTTTTAAATTTACACTTACACTGAGGCTACTAAAATTGATACTTGAATTCAGCAATATTGGTAAATACAATGTCAATATACAAGAAATAAGTGGCACTTCTATATGCTAGCAATAATTAGAAAATTAAAATTTTCAATACCATATATCACATCAAAGCATAACATATCCAAAATTAATTCTAGTGAAAGATGTATGAAATTATACAAAAACTATAAAATGTTACTAAGAAGATATAAATAAATGAAGGATTCTACTATGTTTATTGATTAAAAGACAGTATTTTTCTTTTGAAATTGGTCTTACATATTCATTGCAATCTGAATGAAAAATCTCAGGCAGGAGCTATATGTGTGTGAGATTGGTGAGTGTGGCTGGACATTGTGAGGGTTTCTGTAGTCCCAGCAAGCACCAGGAGGCTAAGGCAAGACAGTCCCTTGAGTCTACCAGCTTAGGATCAGCCTGGACATCATGATAAACCTCTCTATCAGAAACAAAATTGCCTTAATAAATTAAAGAGTCATAATAATTGGCAAGTGGTTAGTAAAAACTAATTTAAAGGAAAAGGAAGTTAGAAGACTTACATTACCAAATCTTAAGACTTATTTTAAACTTACAGTAATTAAGATAATATAATTTATATTATTGTAACAGACAAATAAACCAGTAGATTAAAATTCAGGAAAAAAGACACATTGATAATAACCAAATCACTAACAATATTATCATTACTGGAAGGAGAAAGATGGCCTTTACAACAAATGGTGCAGAGTCAGGTAGATTCCCGTGGGGGGGATTGACCCTAATCACCACCTTATCCTGTTCACAAAACTTAAAATACTAAAAGAAAAATAGCAACCTTCTCCAAAACATACCCTAAAAATATTTTCCTCACACTAGGATAAGGATATCTTAAACAGTACATGAATAGCACCAGCCATTAGCAAGTGACTGGTAAATTAGACTATATTAAAATTAAAAACTGCTCACCAACAGTTATTAAGTGAATGAAAAGATGAATTACAGAGAAAAAATATATCTGCATACATATACTTAACATATCATATATATCCAGAGGATATTTTTTAAGCTCATGTAAACAGGTAAGAAAAGATATTCAATAGAAAGTTGAACAAAAGTACAAACAGGAACATCCCAAAAGAAGACATAAAAATAACTAGTATAAGTGTTCAACATCTTACTTATTGGTGAGTAAACCACAATGGGATAACACTATTTGTCCATCAAGTTAATCCTTTAAAAGAACTTAAAAATCATAATTATTGGTAAGAACAGAAATGTTTGTTATTATCTACTAAAACCTAAATACATAGGAACCTAATCACATAGCCAATTTTACTCATAAATAAAAACCAGAAATGTATGTTCCATAAAACACACATAGAAGTGTGTTCTCAGCAGTATTATTTGTATTGCAAAAGACTGGAATCAACACAAATAATCATCAAGTATATTACAGAATATTCATCCAAAGCAATACAATACAACAATGAGAAGAAATAAAAGTCTTCTCTATACAGAAACATGAATAAATCTCAGAAGCACATGACTGGGTACAAAAAAAATGTACACACAAAAAGATAACATATGTTGAGATTCAAGACCAAAGCTTATTGTTCCAAGTCAAAAGATCAGTCTGCCTTGGGTGGGATGTAAGTATATGTGGGTTGCCTGCAGTGCTCCATATTGTTGGGTGGTGATGAAGATGATGATTATACTGAAAAAAGTAATCTACACTGAAAGTAAGAAGAGTGGGGATAGTGACTGGGAAAGGGCTCTGGGTGCCTCTGTGGGCTGTCAGGGCTACCTGTCTTGTTGTGGGTGGGGGGGTACATAGATGCATCCATATTATGCATTCACGCTACTCAAGGGTCTTCCCTTTATAGTGGGAATTTTTTATCTTAGAAAAAGCTATATTTATTTATTTTTTTAAAAGGCACTGAGTCTGAGATGGGGATGCAGTGAAGGATGGCCGTTGTGATAACAGAAAGCTAGGGCATCTATTGGCAGCAGCACTTGCTGAGGACTCCACGTGAACATTCTCCTTCTGTTCTCGTGTGTTCTATGGTACTATTCTCATCCTATTTACAGATGAAGGAACTGAGGCTTAGCAAGTTCTAGGGACTTTCGTGAAATCAAACAGCCAGCAAGTAGGCAAACGGAGACTCCAGGCCTTGCAGTCTGTCCAATGGAAATAAGAAATTCTAACAATGCTTTAAAAAAAAAAAAAAAAAAAAGGAAGAAAAAGATAGTTGTGTTGCTCCTGATACCTGCTCATGTATAGCATTTAGTTGTCCACTGTCTGTGGCTCTCAGCCTTTCAGGCCAGCAGAAGGATGTTGTGAACTGCCTTTTCCTTCACATTTTGTCAGCCTCCAAAAATGAGGGGCGGATTTGTTTGAATTGGATCTCAGGGACGTACTGTGGCCAGCACTCACAGCATTTCCTGTAACTGGCAAAGAGTGATGTAATGGCATTGGGCGAGGGTGGAAAACAGGCCTCGCGGTGAGCCGCGTGTGAAACCGCCCAGCGTGGCGCTCGCCTGAAACAAGCCCTCGGCCCGGTCCGCCACGCGTGTGCAGCCCACGCATCCCTTCAGACCTCCTCTCCAAAAGCCCTCAAGACTGCTTTCTTCAAAGAACCCCATGACTGGAACGTCACTGCCTTCCACTGAGCAGCTGATCAGCTGCCAACCTTGACTAGTCTCAGCTGAAAGGCGAAGTGGGCCTATTTCCTCAGAGAGATGCTGTGGGGACTTTTGACAAGCCCCATGGTGAGTGGTTTCTGCCATTTCTTCCATCCTGGAAACAAATCCAAGTATGCAGGAGGGAGCGAGGGTACGGGAGACAGGATCCCCTCTCTACGCAGGTGAAGCGGTAGGCACCCCCGGACTCCTTTGGCAAGCTAAGGATGGTGCTGCGGGGCCAGGAGGAGGCATCACCGCGCACACCGGAGGCAGGGCCTCCACGGCTGTTACTAATCTGGCTGGGCCTTTGGCTTCCGTCTTCCCACCGCCTGCAGAGTGATGCTGTGAGTTTCCACTGTTCCCTCCAAGATCACAGGTGCCTACTGCAAATTTTACCAGTGTTTGTGGAAAAATCACCAAGACCGAAAGACTGTTCTTAGCCAAAAATTTTCCACCAACTTCCTCCACACTTGTACCACAATGGCACGATCTCATCATTCACCTGCTTGTTCATTTTTTTTTAATTTTCATGTTATTAGTACGTATTTGTAATATATGAAGTTTCGGTCATCTTAGGGAGTAGGTACTTGTGCGAAGCACATCCTAGCTCTTGTCTTCCCATGTCCTCCCTCCCTTCCCTCTCCCTCCCTCTCTAGATCCCCTCTCCCGTCTTTCGTTATTAGTGTTACTATTTTTAGATCATGTTTATGACATATAATGCTTGCATTCATTGTGATTTTTTTGGTACATATGCACGACACATCTTTAGCCTGTTTACCTCCCTTCCCTTCCCCTCTCCCATCATCACATTTGATCAATCATGCATTGGCTCATTCTCGTCTATTTAACAAATGTTTATTGAGTATCTGCCATCTGCTCCTTGAAATGAGCTGTGAGCAGGAGACATTCTTCCTCTCTTTCCCAAAATACAAAATTAAGTGTTGCTGTATTGATTTCTATATTTAATTACATCTAGATAGCACTTATTGAATACCTACTATGTGCTGGACACTGTGAACCATTTTACATGTATTGACTTCTTAATCTTCACAATACTGTACAGTACTACATGAAGATTTCTATTATTTTATAGGTGAGGAAACAGTGACAGAGAAGCTAAAAATAATTCCCCTTTAGTCCCATTGTTACTAGGTGAAGGCTGAAGCCTGGAAGTCTTATTCCAGTCTTTGCTCACAACAATTAGATGTGTCCATATAGGGGAATACACCCAAGACGCAGAAGGCCACCCCCGATTTCAGTGAACATTACAAGGAAGTGGGGAAAAGGTAGAATGGCTAATGACCACTAAGATTTCTTCTTGCTAGAAATCACCCCCTCCGCTCCCCCTTTCTCTCTCCTGTCTCTGCAATTCTGATCAGAAGAAGTTGAAGTGACAAAAGTATCTCAGAGAGTTTTGCAGCAATGAGGAGGCTGGAGGACTCTAAGGGTGAGATCAGAGGAAGACATCTCCCTTTTGAGAAGTACTGCATAAGAGGGAGATGAATTGTCACCTGAGTAGCTGTTTGGCAACTCTGCACAGCCAGAAGCTGTGTCTCAGTGGCGATGCCTGAGATTTATGAATAGGAAGGCTCTAAAGTGAGTAAGATTTTTAGTGACCATGCTGGCCATGTAAGAACAATATGTGCTCAGGGAGCAAATCTGTTGCATAATCACTGGCCCAGGCATGGTTAACTGCACAAAAATACCTGCTTTGGAGCAAGCCTCAGTGTCAGCTTAGTCACTGTGAGAGGTTAGCAGTGACCCAGGCTGCAGAGGCCTCCTGGCCCCAACCATTACCCCAGAGTGAAGTAAATAATTGTGTTGTTTTTTCCTCCAGTGATAAGTCTCTCATTCCCATGTTAAGAAGTTTGTTTGTTTATAGCAATAAAAGATGAGTGCTGTTTCATTTGCTCATGGGAAGCACAACTCGTTACACATTCATTTTGTGGCACGTATTGCACATCTAATCTCCAAAGCAGATACATGTAGTAAGGTATGACTACCCTCACTTTACAGCTGAGACAATTGAGGCTCAGAGATCCCCTCTGAGGAATCAAATCTATCAAATTACTTGACAGTTAACAATCTTCCAGGAAAAGGTCTGATAATCAAAAGGAAACCAACCTTTTAAAAAAAATGGAAAGAAAAAAAATGTTAGTACAAAAGAAAATGCACCTCTAGCTCCTCCAGAGAACATGTTGAAAATGAAAGGACTGGGAAAGGAACCTATCCAGGGGAAAGCTCATTAGCTTTTCAAAAAGTAGAACTGATACCTTATTTTTTTCACCTAATGATATTTTTCAAACCAGAATATCTCTTAGTGTTCAACATGGTAGAGCCATGTTTACAACTTGTACTTTATTCTAAAGGCAACATTGTGATTTTTCAGCTGAGACTGGCCAGGTCCGATTTGTGTTTTAAGTTCATACTGTGAATGGAAGGATGATGGATCGAGTGTCTGTCATCCCAACTAGACAACCAGTGCTATTTCTAGTGCACTTTATTCCGTGATACCTGTTTGTGCCTATTCAAATGTCAACTGCATGGGAGAAGAGATCTTCTCTTTTTTGTCACTGTTATGTCACTTAGTGACTAGAATAATGTCTGGCCCAAGGTAGGTCCCCAATAAATATTTGTTGAATGAAAAAGAAAATAAATTAACAGAATAACAAAGGAAGGAATCACACAAATGAAGTGAGATAAAAGTTTAAAAGCATGAAGGAGGGACCTTTGTCTGATGTTTGTAGGATGATAAAGGGTGTAGCTTAGACACAGAAGTGACAAGAAGTGGGTTCCAGGTAGGTTTATGACATAAAGCTGATGAGACTTGATTTGGAGGATGGAGAGGGAGAGAAACTCCGTGGAGATGAGAAAAGCTCCTAGGAATGGGGGAGATGGGGGAGAGGTGAGGAAGAGGAAATAAAAAATACTAGGATATATAGAGGATAGAGATATAGAGACATACATAAATTCCCCATGATGAATGATTTAATACGTATTGTAGACACACTCTAACAAAGCTTTTTAAAGATGAATTTCTTCAAGTGCAGGGACCAGGGTTCATTCCCTGGCACCATATGCCGCACCAGCCCCACCCCAGGGCTCACTGAGCTGGTCACCAAAACCAGATGTGGTGGCACATGCCTGTAATCTCAGTGCTGGGGAGGCTGAAGACAGGAGTTGCACTAGGAGTCCAAGCTGCCTAGCAAGACCCTGTGCCAAATACATAAAAAAGAAAAAAGATGAAGTCTCTTTCCTCAGCCATCCAGTGCAATTCAACTAGACTAAGTGACTATCTCCAAGTTGTTTCCTAGTTGTGAGGAGAAAACAGCTGCAGGCTTCCAAGCATGATTTTCCAAATAGCAATATTCTCTGACTAGAAACAGGAAAGTAAAATGGCTGTTGCTAGTAACCATGGGACTCGGTTGGTAGCAGGCTTGTGAAGATGCTTTCTACAGTGCTTCCTCCTTTCACCTCCTGATCTTTCTATTAGAATTCTGTGACAGCATCGCAGTCAGTTCCATCCACCCTGTCAAGAAAAAGGAACTTCAGAATACAGAGTCAGGACCCCAAAAGTCAATTGCATTTCTATACACCCATAATGAATTCCATTTACAATGGCTTCCAAAAAATTAAATACCTAGGAATGGACCTAAGCACAAAGGTGAAAGACCACCATAATGAAAAGTATGAGGAAAGAAATTGAAGAAGGCATCAGAAAATGGAAAAATAGTCTTTCTTCTTGGATTGGCAGAATTAACATTGTTAAAATGATCAGATCAAAAAAATAAATCTAACATTTTATGTATGTCCTATTAAAATACCAACACTTTTCACAGAACTGGGGGAAAAAATATCCTAAAATTTACATGGAGTCAGAAAAGACCAAGAATAGCCAAAAGAGCTCTAAGCAAAAAGAGCAGAGCTGGTGGTATCCCAATACTGGATTTCTAGTTATACTACAAAGCTACAGAAACAAAAACAACACAATACTGACAGAAAAACAGACATGTAGACCAATGGCATAGAACAAAAGATAGAAAAACAACTCCGTGCACCTTTAGCTATCTGATTTTTTACAAAGGGGCCAAAAACATATGTTCAAGAAAGACAGCCCTTTTAACAATTGGTTCTGGTAAAACTGGAACTCCACTTTCAGATGACTGAAAATAGATCTCTATTATCCTATACATCAATCAAACCAAAATAGTTCAAAGACCTAGATATACAAACAGAAAGTTTGAAACTGCTAGAAGATAAGATATGCACAGCACTTGAACCCATAGGTTCAAAGATTTCCTGGATAGAACTATAATAGCAGAGGAATTAATATCAAAATCAACAAATGAGATTGCATCAGAATTTTAATGGCAAAGGAAACAGTCAGCAGACTAAAAAGGCAAACTACAGAATGTGAAAGAAAATTTCTAGCCACTCTTCTGATAAAAGATTCATACTGAGACTATATAAAGAAGTCAAAAATCAACCTCAAAAACAATTACTCAATAAAAATGGGCAAATGAACGGACTACACACTTCTCAAAATAAGGAGCACAAATGGCCAGTAAGTACATGAAAAAAGTTCAGCAACTTTAGCTGGTAGGAAAACAAATCCAAATAACTTTGAGATTCCATCTTACCTTAGTTAGAACAGCTATCATCAAGAAAAAATAAAATGATGAATCCTGGTAAAGACACAAGGGAGAAAAAAAAAAGGAATACTTTTCCACCGTTGGTGGGAATGTAAGCTAGAAACGCTACTACCAAAATCATCATGGAGATGCCTTGAAAAACTAAAAATAGAAATTCCATTGGAGCTAGCTCTACTTCCTGATTATATTCCCAAAAGAATTAAAGAGATCATACTGTAGTGATACTGCACACTCATGTTCATAGCAGCACAATTCACAATAGCCAAACTCTGGAAACAACCTAGATCCCTCTTAATTGATGAGCCAATAAAGAAAATGTTGTATATAAATGCAATGGAATATCATTTAGTCCTAAAAAATAAAACTAATGTCACTTTCAGGAAAATGGTTGTTGGAACTTACAACCATTATGCCAAGCCAGACACAGAAGGCTAAATATTATATGTTTTTTTCTTACACGAGAAGCCTAAAATATAGATAAATGAATGAACACAATAATGGTGAGGTGATAGGAACTTAGAAGGTAGATTCTTAGAAGTGAGGAAAAGGATCACAGAGGGACAGGGAGATGGCATGTACGAATTCTCCAAAACATACAGAGTTATTCTGCATTACAAGTATTCATTGAGTTAGCACATTGGAAATTTTTCTTATAAAAATAAAAATAAATTTTACAAACTAGTCAGGAAAAAAAATGCCTTTTTTGCATCTGAATACTCCTGTGAATTGTCACTGTTCTAAGTCAGTGTGCAACATTCCAGTTTCTATTGACTGCTATTTTCTTCCATAGGTAGAAGTTTCCAGTAGTTCTGAAAACACAACAAAAGTCCAAAATAGACGCTAAGCTGGGACAGCCTGAGTGTCTAGCTGGGCGCTTCATGCTTCCTGCCTGAGGGCTGCAGGGCGGTCGTGTTCAGCTAAGTGCCTCAGTCTCACAAAGGGGCCTGTGGAGGACACTTGACAAAAATAAATGAAACGCTCATTTTTTAAAAGATCTCTTTGGGATTTGTTTTGCCATAGTTGAATATAAGACCTTGAACAAAAGTATGGAAATTTTTAATGTCTGCTATTTAAAATATAACAGAGCTCCCTATGAGTTTTAGACATTTCTTTTTTACTTTATGCACAGGGGTGAGGGAAGGGCAAGCTGCTCCTCTGCACGTATTACTTCTTGTGGGTTTCAGTGCCCTGAGTGTTGTGGGTCTTCTTTTAGGAATTTTCAGCCTTAATTACTAAAATTTTTCTCTGTGGTCCTGCCACCTGTCATTTTTCTAATTCCTGGACACTTTGTCGTGCCTCCATCCCAGAGCCTTTACACACATAGTATTCAGGGATGGGCCACTCACACCACACACACACACACACACACACACACACACATACGTGCACTCACCAAGGGCCCATCACTCTCCCAAGCTTTTCTACCCAGTTAGCGTCAGTCACCCTTCAGAGCTCAGTGCAGCGCTGCTCTTGGAGGAAAGCCTACGCTGGCCCTCCCAGGTCGGCTTGCTTTCATCTTCTATGTTCTCAAGAGAACCTACTCTTTTCCCTCAGAGCGCTTGACTTGGTTGGCAGTTATATAACCATTTGGATGATTCTTTATTCATTATAGTCTCCACCCTAGATTTTGTAAACTCTCAGAACAAAGCTTGGATCTATTTTTGCTCAAGATTATATGCTCAGCTTTAACTATGTAGGGCCTGGCACATCACTGGCTTGCAGTAAGTGTTGACTAAATGGATGAACTGACCTGTGCATGCATGAATGAATGACTAAATATACCTATGTGTGTGTCCATGCATCTGTGTGTGTGTTTGTGTATGTGTCTGTGTATGTATGTGTGTGTGTTTTGGGGGATGAGACTGTTACTAATGTAACTTGCAAAGTAGATTTTTGGTTTTCTTTAATTCAGGCTGTTCTGCAAAACAGAAAGTAGAAACAACAATATTCTTCGTATGAATCAATTTTCTTTGCTAATTCTGCTTAAGAAATCAACATTCAGTCAGTCACATAAACACTATGAATGATTCATGTGCCTCTGGTTAGCATTCAAGGAAAAACATTATTTATACAACTTAACGAATATCATATAAATACCATGTCTTTTTAACTATGCGCCTATGTTCTCTTCAGTTTAATCATAGAAACAGCAATTACTCCTCACGCCATTAACAACCCCCTAACATGCCAGAGATAAATTGCTCAATAAACAAACGTTTGAATACATCAGCAGTGTCCAACTGAGGATTGTGCCACATGCCCCAGCCATTCCGCAGCAGTGGCCTGCTTTCCTTCTCCCGTCCCCATTCTCCTATCCACAGTGGAACGGCCTGTGGAATTTGGGACCACTCCAAATCGATAGGCTGAAGAGCACAAATGCATGCAGCGAACTTTAAGGAGAAATGTTATGGAAAGGCCTGTCAGCCACCACTGACTAGCACAATACAGCTGCGAATGACTTTTTGATCATGCACCAGATAATTCAAATAGTTGCAAAATGGATAAAGGTTGATAAAAAGCATATGGGGAAACAGAGAGCTTAAAATAGTCAAGATCACATACCAAGGCACAATTTGAGCTCCAGCTAGTAGAGGTTCATGCCTGCCTGAAAGCTGACTGAGAAAAAATGCACAAAACATAACTCTGCCAGTAAAACTATATTTACATAGAGAAAATATAGCCTTGAAGAATTGTGTCTTGACTGCCAAGGATGTACTTCTTGCCTGGCCTACAGCACCCAACCACCCATGCAATAATGAAAATACATTCTGTGCTTCATAAACAGTGTGCATAGGACATATTCCCCAAGGGATGCCTTTGTGAGCTCTAGGGTCACAAGTATTCAGTGTCAATAACACAGTCCTGATTTGTAGTTTCCATTTTCTTTTAAAACTTAAAATAATTTTCTAAAGCCTGAATTAATTTGCATCATTGAAATGATTCTCCTAGATTTATTTTTTTAATTTTATTTTATTTTGAAGAGTAAAACAAATAGCAGAAACAAAGACAGAAGCAGGGTAACATACAACAATATATATATTACAGATTTTCAAAACAGGAATAGCTAACAAACAATTGTTATTATATTAGCTGTATTTATCTTGAAATCTGTTGCTCAGAATAACAGAGTTGTGTGAGTATGGACAAATAATTGAATGTTAACCCTTCTTTCTTTCTTTCTTTCTTTTTAAATGGCTTTATCTTCTTATTCATTTTAATTAGAAAATAAAATAGCAATGAAACAGTTTCAAAATAGGTTAGTAGGACAGTTACAATAATTAGTACATT